>JAADYC010000231.1:0-28609 GCA_023338135.1 Phytopythium kandeliae | reverse complement strand
GATTGGGAGTCGAAGTAGTCGAGTCGATCGCAATAATCTTGCTCAGTCGACGTATACTCAAACATCAGCACGTTTGTCCCTGACCCGCTTGCATACAACGCAGCGTTCTGTTTCTTGTCCAAAACATGGAGCTGATCTGAAAGCAAATACATCCTTGGGGTATTAGACTCGTCTCCTTTGATCACAATTACAGGCGCTGAGAAGGAAATGCCGATACGGAAGAGTTCGCCGACTCCGTAGATCCCAGACAGTGTGGATGAGGATACCGAGACGACCACTGGCGTTGACGAGTCGATCACTAGATCGTTATTAAAGCTGAGACTTCTTGGATCATTCAACCGTGGAAACAGGGTCAAATCCGGTGTTTGCCCGAATGCGTCATGGAGAAGAGCGCCGTTTAACACTAGTGAGTCCTGATCGAAAGCGTCCAGATCTGCGCTCGTGTGGCCTTGCTCGACGATATATGTAAATGTGAGTACGTATGAGGTCAGCCCACTCTTGTCAACGGAGTATGCGTAGCCTGCAGGTATCGTTCCAGTCTCCAACTTCAGCCTTGGCATCCCAGTTAGCGCTTCACCAAAAGCCGTGAGCGAATTGCCAGCGATACGCTGTGATGTGCCTTCATGCCTGAAGCGCAGTTTCAGCGAGTAGCCATCGTACTCAGTCCATAGGAGACCCACTTGTGGTGTGCTACTCACTGATGAGCAGACAAGGAAAGAATCTATCACGTCGAACTTCGAGTTGTGATTAAAGTCACTCAAGTTGCCCGTGGCTGACCAGTCGGAGGAAACGTCTCCATTCACGTCCAGCGAAGCTAGCTTTAACAACGCTGATGGACGCCCCCCTGTCGCACTCGCAGTTTCGATCCATGAGGAAAATATCTGATTACCGCATGAGACGAACTGCTCGTCTTTAGCATTTGGAAATGAGTTGTTGGGACTCTCGTCTACTGAATACGCTTGGAGAACACTACCCTGGATGATCGCACCCCAGTCGAGATCAAACACTTGCCCAGTCACAATCTCAGTCACATTGCTCGTTACGGTATCCCGGTACCACGAAATGACCAATGAGATGTCCTCAAAGCCTCGTCGTCGGACCACTAACTGGGGCCGATAAGACGATAGGAACGGATATTCCGGTGAGGCGGATGGGAGAGGGGAAACATAAGTCCAAAAGGACAGATCGCGGTTTTGGACGTATCGCTGAGCCACGACAATCTCGTACGCGCCATTAGTGTTTAGCTCCGCCCACGACACATACATTGTTCCACGGTAAACAATCGCAGTCGGCTGTCTCGCATCCATAAGCGGGTTTTTGTTGATACCGACGTGTACGTCATTTCCGTCTTGGAATATCCAAAGAGGGGCGTCTCTATCGTCATTGCGCTGCGCCACTCTGATTTGGCCAACGAGATCATGGCTCCCCGAAGGCAGCGACTTTTCCACCCAGACCAGCATTAGCTTTAAATTGTGAACAAGCAGTGTCGCATCGCTAGCTGCCATGGCAATATTCTTGTTTGCGCCAGCGTTTGGTATTAGCTCCCAAGGATACCCCGAGCTGATTCCTTGGTAAACCGCGCAGAAAATGAGACCATTTTCATCCCAAGCCGCATATAACTCGTCGTTCCATATCGTCATCGAAGCTCGCTCGATGAACGATCCCGGGAATCGATTCACAGGCACTGTCGATGTCAATGAAACAGGTTCCAACGTAGCGCTGGAAAACACTCTCAGGTACAAATAACTTTGCGTCGCGGTGACGAGGGTTTCTCTCTCTGTCCACATGATGAAGATGTTGTTGTTGAACTCGATTGCAAGAGGATGCCTAGCGTGCCATTCTTGATTGAAGTTGAGCCCCGATAGCAGCGTTACCTCTTTCGAGAAGGTAACTTGAATTGGGATCAGCTCACCGGCTCCAAAAGTGCCGTCCTCATGGGAGGAAGAGAGCTCAACGGTCGTTGGGACTGTCCATGAGTTTATTTCGATAGCGCCGCCGGAAGAGATGATAGTCCTTGGCAAGACCAAGTCGGCTTGAACATGCGATGAGGATGAGAGACAATAAATCGTAGCCCCTGCTAGCGCGTTTATGGTCACGATAGCAAGATTAGCGCTGTAATCCCCTGCTTGAATTCGATAGAGAAAGATCACTTCGTTTGACGGTGGCTGACTGACGAAAGTCGCGAAGCGATTCGGTAGGAATTCGCCATTGAGCTGGAGCGAACCCGTCGCGAGCTCCACAATAGGTGTCCCAACAACAACCACAGCTCGTGAGAATATCAATCGGAACTGGATTTCACCTGGAAATACCGTCGATGGGCTCGCAATTGGAGGGTATGCGACACCGTAAGTCCCAGGCACCGTGTCCGATACAATATCAATAATCCGGGCGGGTATTCCATCGACCACGATGCTGCTTTTCACGCCAAGGCTCGCCAAACTTCCTGTAACTGGAAGATCAACATTAGCTGTGATGATAGGGGCGAATGCCTGCCGCAAGATTTTGGAATTTTCATCCACGAAAACGACTGCCGATCCAGTGGTGTCGAGTAGTGTAGTGCTATGTCCCACCTCGACAACGTATTGGAATGTCAATATCGTGTCGGAATGCCTGGTTGCAGCTTGCACTGGCGATGAAGGTAGCAATGGCAAGCACACGTCTGGTTCTGCCAACTCGATCGCCAACGGAGCACTCAGCGTATTTGTAGCGTCGAAAAGCACGACGTATCGGTAACCATTCTTCTTCCTTGATCGAACAACGGAGACTAGACCGATTTCAACGATCATCTCGTATGTAAGCAACTGGGATTTAAGGGACGTCTCGGCAGCACTATCTGCATCATCGAAATCGATGCAGCCGGATAAAATTCCATCATAAACGACGGCAAACTGACCTGAGATGATCGGATAAAGTGAGTCAACACCCACATCAATCACTTGTCGATAGCCAGCGTATGTAAACGCAGCACTGCCACCAGAGCTGAGCGCAAGGTAAGCCTCACCAACGACGTGAACGTCGTGAGAGAATTCGACTTGGATGTCGATGATATCTCCAACACCATATCCATTCGAGTCAGCCAAAGAATCTGGCCGACTTGAAGATACTGCCATAATCACAGGCTGCACTGTTTCTACAACGAGATTGTGCCTTGATGCAAGACTCATCGGATCGTCGAGAGGCGGAAGCGTCAACTGAGCCTCTATGGCTGAGCTTGAGCATTGAAGACAGCGAATCCGAGACGGCGGTGTTGAAGGCGTTCGCAGCGAGAAGATAGATGCGTAATTGAGGCGAATAGCAGCCTCGCCAGCTCGAATTCGATAATGAAAGGCGAGTTCATTGGTTCCGCTGCCGGACATGTACAAACCTTTTCCGTTGGAATTCAGTTCCAGCACGGGCTGGCCTTCGACCGCCACCGCGCGCGAAAACTTGATGAGGATCAGTAGAATATCACCAGCCGTGTATGTATCATCAAGACTTGCAGAAGATGCACTCAAGACAGAGGGAATGCTGTCGAATGCCGCAATAGTCAGTGGCGAATTGGATCCAGCAAACGCGAGTGACATTGGCGTAGGAAGTTCGAGAGTCGCAGCAAGAGTGTTTGGCGCTGAACCTCGAACTATTGTACCTGTCAGCGCTGTTGAGTCCAAGTAAGCAAGAATTTTGGCGTCATCCATCGCCTCGGCAGCATAGCGAAAGGAGATCGTGTCGGAAATGGCACGGGTAACTTGAAAATCTGCGTTTGGAACAATTTCTAGACCGGTGCACGCTGTCGTGCCGCCCCCTCCATCGTCACACATGAATGCAGCACAGACATATGCTCCGAGAGGCTTAGATGCATCATTAAGCATCAGAAAATTGATGTAAAATCTTGCACCGTAGTCGAACCGCGACGTATCCTTTTCGACTGCTAGCGGAATTATCCGATCTCCGTACAAATTGCTCAAGACTGACTGTAGCGATGCCGTTGGACCCTGTGCGCGTATATTCCATGGCATGCAGTCGCTCTCCGTATCTCCCAACGTGACTTTAAACTCGCCGCTTAGGATAGTCGAGTCCGCGCGAATGTCAATGGTCTGAGTTCGTCCACTGGCTTGAGTACACGAAGACGAATCAGCTGATATCAAATCGAGTAAATCTCCGCTGTTCCTAAATGTGACTGTGTAACGAAAGCCATTTCTGCGGATCACTCGGCTCACTGACTGTATGCCGATCGTTTTGAGAGCTGGTACGTTTTCCAATGCAAAACGAAATTGTTGCACGGCGTCAGCATTGCTCGGTGATACCTCGATACAGTCAGTAGTGGCCACAGCTCCGACTGCGGATCCTGTACTAAAATCCCCGTATGCGAGCCGAAACGCTCCTTTTACAAGTGAGCCTGGACTATTCACACCGACATCAAACTCTTGTAGAGCACTCCGGGTTGTATAGACTGCAGTTCGGTCTACTCCCACATTCAACGCCAAAGACGAAACACCGGTCGGTACCACAACGGGTGCAGAGAACTGAACGGCCACATCAACGACACCGCTATGAATGTCCACAGCGATTCCCTCATTGACCCGGATCAGTTGCTGAACGTTACAAGGAAGCAATGCTCCTGACTGGCACTGGAACGCAGCACAATTTTCGGAGGCTGACGCTACCAAGCGTAGGTTTTGAACTCCCACAGAAGGAAAGTCAAAGACAACAGTGTATCTCGTTCCATCGAGAAAGACACTAGAGTCTTGCGTGACAGATACATCGAGAGCTAAGCCCGAGATGCTCTTGAGGACCTCCTCCACGGATCCAACAGCTCCCGAAGCAGCCGCGTTCCAATTGATACACGCTGTCGCGATTGATCTGCCGTACTGTAGCTGGTATTGTCCTTGAGTAATACTAGCTTGATTAAAAATGTCAATCGTCTGCGTGACGCTAGCTACTGTTGTCACGTTTGATGCTTCGCCAACCAGAAAAATACGCTGCACCTTGGGTGTAGTAGTGTCTACACGTATGGTGTTACTGAAATCTAAGGCACCTGGCGCATTCTTGGCAGGTAGAAGCAGATTTGCGGATATCGACGGTTGCGAGCTTTGTCGAAGGATGCAGCGGCTGCACAATGACTGCCACTCACCCACCGGTCCTGACCTTAAACTGACGCGTAGTTGGCTGTGGCTGTTTGCGTGGGCTTCCTGCCAAACCGCATACAGGCGGTCGGAATCGCTGGTTGCGATCAGCTTTGGCTCAGTCGCGCTGTGGCTCGCATCATCGTTTACAGTGGAAAGCTGTTGTCCCCCATCCAAGAAGCTCCATTGCGCATTACTGGTTGGACTGGCGAGGTACGCCACTCGAACTTGCTTCATTTGTGTTGCACTATTCACTTCTTCCCACGCCATGTAAACGGCAGTCGGATCCCGAGTGACAATGTTGACACTTTGTGCTTGCTGAGAAGAGTCAAAGTTCAGACCGATGCTACCGTCAAGTGGTGTCCATGCCGGAGCTGATAAGTTCCCGTTGAATACCTTTACTCGAATTTGTGCAAACCCTGAAGTTGCCATTTCATGCCATGCAACAACCACACTGCCACCTCCAGCACAAGCGATTGAAGGGCTACTACCGCTCATCTCCGCGTTGAAATTCAGTCCGGATTTACCGTTGCCGTCGACAAACCGCCACGCTGGTAGACTGTCAGGACCACTCTTGACAGCAACGCGGATTTGCTGTGTACCAGATATCGCTTCGTCTTCTTCCCAGGTGGCGAACAGATACACTGACGACGTGGTCGCGGAGGCGCGACACGAGCACAGTTTAGGACTTCGTGCTGAGCTGGATGCCAGTTTATTTACTCCGATCGTCGGTAGATTTCCATCCACAAACGTCCACGACGGAGCAAGATCGTTCCCATTGAAGACAGCAATACGAATCTGTGTCGCACCCCCGGCTGTCGCGGGCTCCTGCCATGCGATATATAGCTTAGCGTTATGCACAATAGCACTGGGGGATGAAGCGCTTCGAGCAGCGTTCATATTGATCCCGTTTGCGGTCGTGAGCATTCTCTCCACAAAACTCCGTGTGCGTGTCGAAGAGCTGTACACTGCGACTCGGATCTGACCAACCTCTTGCCAAATCAAATACATCTTTGAAAGAGCAATCACTAAAAATGGAGATGACGCATCTGCGCTTGAGTCGAAGTTGATGCCAGACAACGCACCGTCTCCATCTTCGGAGCGCCAAATCACGGCACCTCGTGTTATGTCCACCGACTTTAATCGGACTTGCCACTTGTTGTTTGATGCCGCTTGCTCAGCCCATGTGACATAAAGGCGGTCTTGAAATATCCTGGCGCGTGCATACTGTGCGTCTTGAGTCGAATCCTTGTTCATTCCACCACCGCCACTGCATCTCAAGGATGTCCGAGAGGCGTAGCCTAACTGGGAGGTCGATTCACCAACACGAACTGTGTACGAGAAGTATGCGATGTTGGCGTCACTTGCTACAAACGGTGCAGAAACAGAAGTTCCTGTACCGGCATCGAGCAGAAGCACCGGCGTCCCTACTCCTGAGAGCACTGGCTCAATGACAATGGGAGAGCTAAAACGCACAGCGACGTCGACCCGGTCGCCGACAGAGACAATGTCGTGGCTAGACGTCGTAGTAACTGCCTGAACAACTGGTGACGACGTGTCAATGAAAATCACGCTCTCCGTCAATAGCCCGCTCTCGTCCAATGGAACCAGCAGCGTCATAGCCAATGCTGCCCCCACTGTATCTCGAATCTCTGCTCCATTTAGCTGAAGAGCGAATCGGTCAGGGTAGTTCAATCGAACTGATAGATCCGAATCCCCGACAACATATCGAAAGAGCAAAACTGTGGAGGCAGTGCCAGACACATAGTTGGCGGTGCCGCCGGTCGTCAACAGCAACGAAGGCGCCGCAGCTGCAAGGATCACATCGACGGCAACAGAAAACTCTACTTGAATATCGACAACCTCTCCAACGCCGATCGTTCCATCCTCATGGGATGTTGTGATCGCAACAATACTGGTGCATGCTTGGTTGATAGAGATTCCTTTCGACGATAATCCGGATGCCGGTAACGCTAGCACGGCAGGGAGGAGAGGTGACATCGATTTCCGTCGTACCCAGCCAAAGACGTTTCCATACGCCGGTCGCAGTGCCGTCGTCCCCGCGTAGTCAAACACTGGTACAGTCGGATCGCTTGGTTTGCAAGAATACTTGAACACAAGTGCGCTCGAACCGCTTCCACGCTCATACACAGCATAGCGTTCTGAGCTTGTTCCGTGTAGGGCAAGCAGTATGGAGGCGAAACCATAAACCGTAACGGGAATGTCAAACAACACCTGGAGAAATATCTCTTCTCCGCTTCGGTAGACGCCGTCCCGAGTGAGTGGTGACACAGAGAGCACCTGCGGTCGATCCGAGTTAATTACTATGCTTGCGGTAAAACCTAGACTTCCTGTGTCTCCCGGAACTGGAAGCGTGAGATCTGCGGGTGTAAAGGGAGTCGTACTCAAACGCCGGATCGACCCACCATTCGTTACCAGCGCTGTCTGAGACAAATAATCCAGGTCGAGAGATGTATCGCCGATTTGAACAGTGTACGCGAACTTCAGCGCTGTCATTCCGCTGCCACTCACATATGTTGCAGATCTATATCCTGGAGTCTTCACAGAGATGCTCGTCGATACGATGGTTGTTGAGTTAACGATACTGCCGGTGTAATCTTCGACCATGGTCACTTTATCCCCAGCAACTGAACTCACCGTGAGAATTTGCTCACCAACTTTGAACTGTAAGCCTGTGCTTTCTTCAGTAGTCAGCCCGTGATCAACTTGCGGGAACACGATCGTTTTGCTAGAATCCACAGTCGGCGCCTCTTGAATAAACTCGCCAGGAAACAAATCGACCGTCCCGGTACTGAGTAGCAGCAACGGCACCCCAGTCACAGCCACTGGAGCATCAAAGTTTACTATAAGCTCGACCACATCGCCGGCAGTGTAGATGCCGTCGGCGCTAGCTGATGTGACACTTGTCACTTTCGGGTTGGACGTATCGATAACGATGTTTTTGTTTACCGACAGACTCCCGGTTCCTCCGTTCGATGGTAACGTCAGTACGGCATTTGTAGTAGGCGTCGTACTCTTTCGCTTGATCGTTCCGCTGTTGAGTTGAAGTGCGGTTGTCTCGGTGTATGTCAAATCGGGAGACGTATCCTTGGACTGGACAATATATCCGAACTCGGCAATCTTGTCGTTGCTCGGTAGCACTTGGACGAAAGGAACAATACGGTCGATCATCCCCGTTTCCAGCACGATCGTAGGGTCGCCGGTCACCACAATGGGCTTTGAGAAGTACACGTGAATCAGAATCACCTCTCCGATGCCGAAAGTCCCATCAACGTGCGGGGATGTGACGCTCGTCACAATGGGGGCAGAGACATCGATAATAAGCAGGTTGTTGGCTGAAAGACTACTTCCAATACCGCGTTCCCAATCTCCAGTGAACCCTGGAGGTGGGAGAGTCGGGTTGGACGCAACTATCGTGCCAGCATTGTAGATCTTGGTGCTTCGAGAGCTCGCGACCGAGCGCGCAAGAGAATCGCTATTTACGTACTCCAGGTGGGTCGCATTGTCTCCCACCTGGATGACATACTCGAATTTAAGTGTGGCTGGATCGGAGTTGCCAACAAAGATCGCTGTCCGGTCTTGCGCTTGTTTCCCCTTTACAATCTCCCATGCTTCACTTGTCACCTTAGGAGTATAGAAAATATGCCCGAGCTGTGTACCATCGCCATCGGTGTTGATCGCGTCCGCAGTCATCGTTGGCAAATCTCCGTCACTACCATCGATGTTCATTGACTCAAATGTTACTGTGATGTTGTTCCCGAAGTACGTGCACGCCTTGTTTTCATCGATACTATATGCCACCGTCACCTTGTCAATGAACGTCATTCGAGTCAAGTAGGCTGCGAACTGCCGCTGCGTTGCGTCCCATGGAATATTCAGTACCCTTTGTCCAGCAAAGGCGACCGCAAACTTACCCTCCGTCGCCAGACATCGTAGCCGCTGCACTTCTTTCGTGCGGCATCTCGAGTCGTGGCAACCCGTTCGCAGCAGCAGCCCTGGCGCGTCCCCGACAACTTGCACAGCGCTCGTGAACTCAACAAAGATGCTAATCTTCTCGCCCACGCCAAACGATCCATCTACGTGATCAGAGTACACGCGTGTAACTTTGGCCGGACCGCTGCTGTCCATCTGAACGGGCTCTCGAGGCACCTCGATCGGGAGGAGCAGCTCACCCCCATCTGGTATCACGAGGTTCGCGTCCAGGCGCACATCCTGACGCCGCAAGCGCGTTAACAAAAAGCGCTGCTATCAGTGCTTCAACCCGATTTTTCAGTTGTGGAGTCTTTTCAGTCTTGTGGCTGTGATAGCGGATCCCGCAGCGCGCAGCGCCAGCACTCGTTGTTCTCACCTTTTGGGAGTTGGCGTCGAGGACGGTGAGCACGTCTGCCGCCCGCGGAACAAGCTCCACAGCTGCAGCACCGCTCAATACCACCGCGACGATAAGTGCACGTGACAAACCGGCAAAGCGGCGTCGTACACCTCGATGCCGCGGCATGCTCGTGAAGAGGCGCAATGAACCCCTCGCGATCTTCAAGCAATGCAAATCATACAAATTCATACACGTTTGTAATACTTGTCAAAAGTATGAAGTTGTGGCTCTGAACCACTTCAACTCGAATCATCGCGTTGCTAAAAATGAACGCAGCATCTCGCCAACTGTGTACTGCCAGCATCAACGCTTCCAAGAAGACGGCGAAGCGCACGCGTACATGATGGAGGTCACAGTGCGACCCAAAGTGCGCGGCACGCCAGGTTGTGAGCTTTTGCGCTCCTTCTCGCCTGTGGATCCTCGAGCAGCGGAAGGACTCCGGCGCCAACCAGCTCCAGGGTCGATGCCCGCGACAACCAAAGAGATGGCCGCATTGCTTGAAGACGAGAAGCGCCTCTCGATCACAGATCCATACCAACGTCTTCTGTTCGAGGTCAAGGCTATGCAGAAGAAGGGAAACTTCAAATCCACGCAGGGAGACATCATCGTGCAGCGGATACGCGACCTGTCAACCGCGGGATGTACAACGCTGGATCTGTCTGGATTCACCATATTTGACGCCTTTGCAGAGCTACTGGCTCCCTATCTGCGATCCCAGACGTGCAAATTGACGCACGTGAATCTCTCAGGAACCCCGATCGGCATCAATGGAGCAGTAGCAGTCGCAAAAGCCGTGAATCCTGCTCTGAAAACGCTCCAGTTTTCGCTCAACGCGCTTGATGTCTCTGACTTTCAAAGGAACAGCAATGCCAGCAAGAAGGAACTTACTGTTGGTCGTAAAAGGCTCAACCACTTGGACGCAGCAGCTATCGGCGTTTTACTCAGCCAAATTCGAGGCAAGGTCGAGGTCGTGGATCTGTCCGGAAACATGCTGAGTGGTCCTAGCGCCAACGTCTTTCATGGCATTAGCATCATATTCCAAGCTCTGAAACAGTGCTCCCAACTCCGACGACTCCTGTACGATTAATGAACTCATGTTATGAATGTCTTCATCTCACACAACGTTTGCGTTGCGCTGCAGACTCGATGACGACAACCTCCGAGCGGATGGAGCCGTGGATCTTTCAAATATTGTCGGGGACCTGAAGCAGCTTGAACAACTGGTTCTAAGCGGTAACAAACTGGCGTTCAACGGCTCGGATGAACGACGAAGCACCGGTATAGAAGCCCTCTGCAACGTATTGTGGCAGTCGGCGAGCCTCATCGACCTAAAGTATGCTCAGCGTCTTATCTACTCAAGCACAGGAAGTTGTGATAGCTCTCTAACCAACTGCGTGGCTGTGATTGCTATTTCCTCAGTCTATCCGATAACTATTTCGACTATGCGAGCGCCAATTTCATCGCAGATATGCTAGCTGTCAACGTCAAGCTCAAGCGGCTTGATCTCTCCTGCAACCCACTCTCTGATGCAGGTGCTGTCCTCCTGAGTACGGGACTGAAGAAGAATGCTTCGCTCGAGTTTCTCAGGTGGGCAATGTGATGCATTAAGGCAACTTGAGCTTTCATTTGCTCGGCAGCTCACACTTCTGAGATGTCAGCCTCTTCAGATGCGACCTCGGCGATGAAGGGTTGCAGGCACTTTGCTCAGTACTCAGGCATTTCAACCGCAAGCTGAGCGCCCTTGAGTGAGTTGTCTCAACTCCCTGATCTTAGGCGAGAGTTATCTGCTCTAACTCGTTGCGTTCACACTGAAGTATTCGTGAAAACAACGAGATAAGCTCAAGCGGCTATAGAAGTATCATCAAGTGCCTGACGGTGAATCAAACGCTTGTTGAGATTCTTATGAGCCCGATGCACAAGCATGATAAGTACACCAAGAAAATCGAGGAGCTGTTGAAGGTAAACTCTATCCTCGTGGCAATGAAAACGGTACGATGGGGATTTGCACATTTCGCACGGAAATATCGATGATAATGGGAGTGGATCGCTGTTCATAGGGAAATGAGAAGATCATCCAGGCATCGAGCTTGTCGGAGAGTCAATGCACGAACTTCATCCAGAAGCTACACGAGCTCAGCGAAGCGGATTTTGAGCACTTGAGTGACTCCCAGCGACTTGGATCTATGCTCTCATGGATTGAACGAGCAATCGCAAGCAAACGTTCAAGCATAGCACACTATGCCGCGACAGAGAAGCTTACGCCGCTGCGACAGCTGCTGTGGGTGCTCGAGACGAGTACCAGACGGGAAGTTCGAGACCGGCGAAATTCCAACTCGAAATCTTCAAGTCGCCCAAGATCCGGTTCACAAGGTGGCTGTGTCTACGATGATGTGGACGGAGATGAGGATATTTGGGATTATCCCCTCTACTGACCACGAATTGGGATAGTCCTTAGGACAGTTGCAAGAGGCTGGAATGGTGAAACCAACTTTGTGCTTCTATTATTGGTCTCCTTCGTTGAGTCGGAACTCGGTCACTGCTAGAAAGAGTTCAAATGGCGCCGGGTACGTCTCACCACGATGTCGCGCGTTGCGGAGCGACATCCTGTGAATCAGTCGCTTTGCTCACAGCTGTCTTCCATTGACACGACCAGGATTGAAAGCTGGACCGGTCACGCGAGTGTGCCACGTATGTGGTAGACAGTATGGCCTCTCATCCTTTGACATTCACTTGAAACAATGCAAGAAGCTCTGGATCGCTCAGGTAACCACTTGAATCGCCCCATTCTTCTATTCGAGTGGCGTGTCCCGATCTCACTGAGCGCCTACGATGTGGTAGGAAGAGCAAAAACCTGTGAATGAGCGCCGTCCAATTCCAAAAACACCACCTGGGCTAGGCGGAGTTGGGCTTGATGGAGGAGAGCCCATGTCTCGAGACGAGGTTGAGGCTCTCAACCGCGTTGCACAGGAGGCCTTCAACACCCATGGCATGGAGAAGTGCGAAAACTGTGGTCGTACCTTTGCCGAAGGTCGACTGGCGATCCACAACAAAAGTTGTCGCCCAGACAGCGTGGCCAAAAAGGTCGCCGATGGCGCTGCTCCTCGCAATCGACCTGGTATGGGCCATGTTGAGATTTCCATGTATGATGCAGCCAGTTTTCTCACTTCGCGTTCGTGTGTCTCCAATCAAGCGACGGAAGTGGAGTACGGCCGAGCTCGCAATCGCTCGAATGGATCGGAAGATTCCTCGAGCAAAAGAAATGTCGGCACCCCACCTCCAAACCAAGCACTATCCGACCCGCAAACTCCCCCTGCGACGGCAGGAGCTTCTCGTCCGCTAACCGGCAGTCTCGCGAGTAATCGCAAGAGAATTGCAGGAAAGGAGACAACGAGCACTGGAACTAGTCGGCAGTCGATTCAGTCTCCACTGAGTGACAGCATCCTCGCCGCAGCTGACGCTGAAGAAGTGTGCGAGAAGTTCAAGGGGAAGGAAGACGTGGTGCGAGCTATTGAGGCGAGACTGAGTCACTGGGAGGCCACGACCGTCGCAACTCTGCAGGAGATTCGCGATTTGAAGGCGTTATTCTCGCAGATCAAATGAACCAGCGGTCTTCCTCACATGTATGCGTTCCACTGAACGCTAGACACTAATAACCCAGCTGTTGGCTTCTCGCTCGCTCAGTCACCTACTCTTCGTCTCCATCGACGGCTCGTTCGGACGACCGCGGCTTTCATTTGTTCTGCCACCTTCCAGAACTCAGCGCGGTTGCCATCGCAAAAGGTGACCGTCACCACGAAGGTGCCTGTGTCCTTGTTTTCGGCAACGGAGATCTTCCCGGAGAACGCGATAGCTCTGTCTTCGGAAGCATCTTCCTCTGCGCTTCTGTCACTTCGTTGGTGGGCTTGAAACTTGCGCTCAACAACACCTTGGCGGTGTGGCATATCCTTGCTTTCTTCGACCAACTCGATCTCGACCGTCGAAGACACGAACTCGTCGAGGCGCTGGTGTAACTCTTCCAACGTAGTGCAGCCTGGGGGAGTTGAATTCAAGGCAGTCAGTTCAAAAATACCATTCGAGCCGATAGGGATCAGTGCAGCGGCATTACCAGTTGTTTGGTCCACAGAAACTTCAAACACCATGTTTTGTCTCCGGTGAGTTTCTTTGCGTTTGCCGAGCACCTTTGCCTGAGTCTACAGTACCGAATGCAAATAAGGATAACGATGAGGCTCAAGCGATCCGTCAGCGCGCAAAACCAATTTCGATACGTACCGGAGCACTAGGTGCTGATATCGTGGCAAATGTCCACGCGATACCCCATCGTTTGGTGCGTCCTTGGCAAAACTCCGTTGTCCGGTAGGTGGGGATACTTTTCTCCCGAAGTAGTGCTAGAAGCTTTCGGAGGCTAGATTTGCGGCCGACCATCGACGTAAACCAACCGATCTGATCGCGCAGAGCGAAACTCTCTTCGACCATGCTGCCAATGAAGTCGACTTCTCCGCCAGGAACGACCATTTCGTTTGCGCTTCCTCTGCAGCATGAGTCGGGATTCGTGTCTGCCTCCCCCATGCTGTCGAAGAATGGCGGATTGCACATCATGAAGTCGAACTTGCGATCGGCTGGCTCGCTTTCCAGTGGCTCGGATAGCAAACGGCTCGTTCTAGTGTGTCGCACCGTGATAAGTGCTTCCAAGTGGTTGCGCGCGACGTTTGCTTGTGCGCTAGAGAACGATTTGTCGTCGATCTCCGTCGCAAGGAAACTCCAGTTATTCATCTTTGCTCCAAGGAGCGCGTAGATGCAACTGGCTCCCGTTCCAACATCGATGCCGAATCGCTTCTGTACGGCGCTGAGTTCGCTCCCTTTGCTGGAAAGAGCCATCAGATCCTCGACCCAATGTAAATAGTTTAGTCGGTTCGGCAACTGGAGAGCGCAGCAGCAGCAGCACATTAGTCGCACCATTCGCGTCAATTCAATAAGAGCAACCTACTGGTGGGCAGAGACGGTCAATAGGAATGGTCCAGTGTAGTCCAAAGTCGTGAAGCAGCAGCGTGGTTGTGAGTTCTCTGCAGACAGGTCGCCGAGATTCCGCCGGTGGTGCCACAGGAAGCTTGAGTAATGTGCACGACCCATCGCCACGGACAGAGCTCTTGCTGGAGACTCACCTCACGGCATACGGATCGCTCCACGAGATGGAGGCTCGTTTCGACTCATCATCGATATTGCAGAGGCTGCGTTAGCGCACAGCGCGGAGGCATGGTAAGCCGAAAGTTCCGATTTCCAGGCATGTCACTCACGAAGATTGGCTGCAGGACGCGACGTACTACTGTCGAAGGTTTGGGTACTGACTGCCGAGCGCGTAGAAGTCGGGTGGGTTGTCCTTGTAGCGGTTCCGCACATGCAGCAAAGCGCCGAGATGCGGCGTCGGCCGTCTCTTAGCACCACGCATTGCCAGCGGCACTCCGTTCTCGGCTTTGCGGTCTTGTGGCGAGGTTCTTCAGTCTGTGCGTCGTGCAAATGAATATTGTTCTGTGTATGATGTCGCGATTTTGAGCTTGCTCGTGGTCAAGAATGCTGTTTGTTCTCAAATGACTCTATAATTTAATGCAAATTGCGAGAGTTTGGCGTCGAGGAAGCGACCTCATCAGCATTCTGAAACAGAGTGCATGCCTCAATAGCAGCATTCAGAATAGAATGTATGCTATGGCGCCACAGTGGCCACGACGTGCCGCATGGCTACACGATCTGCGTGCAGTTCTTCGCGCAGCGTCGCCATGGCGGCCTCTCGGAACAGCGCGCTGATGTCTCCAGCAGAGCGGCCGCTCGTATGCTTGCCCACGAACGCGGCGACGGCATTCGGTGAGCTCAAGGCTGGGTCCTGACCGTAATTCAGTGGGACCGACGCAAGTGTGTCGAGTGCGATCTGCCGTCTCGCTGCTTCGTCAGGGAATGCCAGGTTAACGTGAACGTCGAAGCGTCTAATTGGGTAAGCACGACACGAGAAAAGGTTAGTGGGGCGGATCAAAGCAACCTGGATAACCGCAGATAGACAGACTCACCCAGGACGCAAGATGGCGGGGTCCAACAACTCCTTGCTCGCAGTCGATGCGAGGATGACGACATGTTCCTTCAGGAAGGCGGCGCGCGCGGCTTCACTTGTCAGACTATCTTGAAGCCTTGCGCGGCTCGTGGTGAAACCGTCCATCTCGACGAGCAGCATGCTCAACATACGGTCAAAGGTCTGCTCGGTGCTCGTGTCGAAGCCCCGGACCGGAGCAATACTCTCAATCTGGTCGAAGAACAGGATGCACGGAGCAGCGTTACGCGCCGTGGCGAAGAGCTCTCTCAACGCCTTCTCCGTGTCCCCAACCACCTTTGTGAGCAGGTCTGTGCAGCGCACCGACACGAACGATGCGAGGCCGCGGCGACGCACTTCGTCGGCGATTGCGAGCGCGAGGCAGCTCTTGCCGGATCCGGACGGTCCGGTAAGCAGGATTCCTTTTGGCGGAACCGTGCCATACGCAAGGAACCGGGAGCAGTCCTCCAGCGGCTCGATCAACGATACCTTGATGGACTTTATCGCCTCGTCCAACCCGAACAGTCTGGAGAACGGCTCGCCTCCGGCAGCGCAAGCTGTATCAACTGGAGACTCTTGCTGGGTCACACCATGCGACTGCAGTGCAGACGGGTAGGTGAATGCAAGTGCTTCTTCGAAGTGGCGAAGGAGGATGGCGGGTTCGTTTGTTGCTGACTGTGTGGGTTCGTTCAGTGCGTTCTGGAGTGTCTTCTGGCATAGGTTGAGCAAGTCTGCACCGACAAATCCGCCTGTGCCATCGCTGAGTTGATCCAGAAAGCTGCCGTTGCGAGAAGATGCCGGCCATTTCCTCGTCATGATCTGGAGCATCTCCCTCCGCTGAGATCGCGTCGGCGGCTCGATCTCCACAGCTACATCCATTCGTCCGTTTGAGACCACCGCAGCATCGAGGCGTTCAGGCTGCATAGTTGTTCCGATGACAAAAACCGGCAAAGTCCCCTTCTTGAGCCGGTCGAGATTTGCAAGCAGTGTCCCGAGGACGCCGATCTCGAGCGCGCTCTTGGAGTCTGCGGATGCGTCACGCGATGCAGCGATGTCTTCGATACCGTCGATTACCAAGATGCACGGCGTCTTTCTCGCTGCGCGCTCGAAAATATTCACGAGCTCGGCTTCCGAGTGTCCAACGTAGGTCTGGAAAACATTTGCGGCGTTGAGGAATTCCATTGAGACGCCCATCGAACTCGCAATAGCTTTGGCGAGACAGGTCTTGCCGATCCCTGGTAGGCCGCTAATGACAGCTCCGACACTGGGTTGGATGTCTCCACTTGAAGTTTGAGAGCTAAACCTTTGTAACACAGCTTGGACCAAAACCTTCGAATGCCGTTGGATACCTCCGAGCTCCTGGGCGATCAGATCCACGTATTCCTGGTCGGACCGAAACCTGCGCGGCCTATGCGAAGTCTCTGGACTGAGCTCGCTGTTAAAGCGGAGAAGAACTTCAGTCTCGGCCGTAATCTTGCCAATCTTCGCGCAGCACCCTGTGCCGCTGCTTGCCCAGTGCAAATCTGTAAATTGAGCACGCACTGACGGGTCCAACGAGGAAACTGCGCAGCATCGGCCCTCCCAGATAACATACCCACCAAGTGTCTGCGCAAGCGAGCCAAGCGCGAGTGGTCGAACTGTCGTAAGTGCATCAGGCTAAGCGCACTTGCGTACACGTGTACGGACCTTGGGGATCGCTCGCTTGAGACCGTCGACGACAGTTCGCGGGAGCGACGATGGCGCTGAAATGCGCATCTGAACGCGAGCGACGGCACCGTACAGGCATTCGCACGTTGCGCCGCTGTGCTTAATGCCTTGCTGTGTATCGACGCGAATAGCAATCGACCCCGGGTCTGGCTCCCCCTCGAGCTGCAGCGCAGTCCACAAGCCACTGGAGGCGAACGGAGCAGGCGAATGTGCAGCGGCCGGTCGGAGCAAGGCGAACGCAGACGTCACCGCCGAGTCGTTGCGCTGCACAAGTACGCGTTTGTGCGGGGAGCTCACTACCGATGAGAAGAGGACGCAATCCTCGCCGCGCGACGGTCCCGCCGAGCGCTCTGCGGCGGCGGCGACGCCAGCCAGCTCAGCGCCGTCCATGTCCATGCGGTCTTGCTTTCCTGACGAGCCAACCCGCCTCTGCAGCTCATGCTCGATGCTCAGCCGCTCGCATGGGTACGTCGATCATAGTCGAGAACAAGTGAGGAAAACGCAGGTGTTTGGCACAATATATCCCGCTTATTTCAGACTGTAAAAGCATCCTTCTTGCGACACGTCGTTTCCACTCCGGTTCGCCTGATTGTGCGGACCGGGCCGGCGCCAGTCGAACCGGCACCAGCTTCTTCGATCCGACTGGCCGCCCAGGCGCGCATACTTGAAAGTTGTATTGAATTGGAAACACCTTGACATTTGTATGCGAAGGGTCTGAGTGCCAACGAGCCATTCATTTCGGCGCCAGTGGAGCGATTTTATCCCCAGTCGGTCGGTCATTCGCATTCGCTGATCACCAAGTCAATATGGTACGTTAGTGCGCGCATGGCGCCGCCTCGTGCTGCGCAGGGCCCCGCCGCAGGGACGCGGGGGAGGGCGAGACAGGAGACAGGGCGGAGGCGCGCGCGCATGGCTGTGAGGACGCGTCGGGACGCGAGCACGGCGCTCGCGCAGTCGCGACCAACAGCATGCGTTGCTGCCCCCGCCTCCCTCCCCGCCTCCCTTGCAAACGCGTGGGGCTCTAAATACGTCGATGGACTCCGTGCTGCAGAGAGAGTAACGCTTGTGTGTGTCTGCTGGCCGTACGGTGACTCGAACAGCCCTCTCGTTTCTCGAAGAACCGCAAGAAGCGCGGCCACGTGAGCGCCGGCCACGGCCGTATCGGCAAGCACCGCAAGCACCCGGGTGGTCGCGGTAACGCCGGTGGCCAGCACCACCACCGTATCCTGATGGACAAGTTCCACCCGGGTTACTTTGGTAAGGTGGGCATGCGCCAGTTCCACATGCTGCGCAACCGCGAGCACTGCCCGACGATCAACGTCGAGCGCCTGTGGACGCTCGTCTCGGAGAAGACCAAGGAGCAGGCCGAGAAGAGCAAGGAGGGCAAGGCCCCGGTGATTGACGTCACCAAGGCCGGCTACTTCAAGGTCCTCGGCAAGGGCCGTCTTCCGGAGATCCCGGTCATCGTGAAGGCCAAGTTCTTCAGCCAGGACGTACGTAGCTCTCAAGCAGGTGCTACCCAGGCGCTACCACGCAGTACTAATCAACTGTGTGCTTGCTTGGTTGGTGCTGCAGGCCGAGAAGAAGATTAAGGCTGCCGGTGGTGCGTGCCTCCTGACCGCTTGAGCTGGGCAGCGAACGGAACGGCGGCGATGCGAACTCGTGAAACGGGAAATACACATGCAGTGACATGGGTCGGCTTCCCGAACCTCGTCTTGTGGCGTTCCGTTCGCGCTATTGCGCTTGCTCCTCTCCTAGTCTGCATCGGATAAACCGAAGTGCGTCTTCTGCCCCGCCGCCGCCGTCCTCTCGATGCGTGATAAGGCACCGAAGCTCCTCCTCGAGGCGCGGGATATACAAACTGGACCGAAAGCAGTACTCATTTCCTCGACGCAGGCAGGTGAGCCGACAAGCCACACCGCCCACAAAGGACGAGAAGCACAGCACCTCGTCGACGCCAGTGGCTTCGTCGCCGTCATCGCGGATGTCACTCAAAACATCCTGCACGCCGTCGCCAAGCGCGTACACAGTGTCGTAGCACAGCTTATCGCGCTCCAAGACCGTAAGAAAGGAGCGCAGCGCTGACTCTCGCTTGATCGCGTCGATATCGGGCATAGTGGCGCTCGTGGGAGCCGACGCTTGTGGTAGCTCGCCGCGCTTCCCTCCTTCCAGAAGCCGAAGCTCAATGCACCACCTCCCGAGCGGACTCAATCCCCTGACAGCTAGCTGGTGCTGGAGGAAGCCTAGACGGATGTACCCGGTGCGGCAAGCGTTAGTCCAGGCATGCTATCAGCGTCGGGGAGGCTTTTGTTGCCGCCGCACCAGGTCGGAGCGCGATATCCTCCAGATCGTCGAGGCTCGCCGCTTCCCATTCCGCTTCCGCCGATGGCCGCGGCGAGGAGAGGTGCTTGTCGCGCTGGCGACGAGACTGCCGTCGCTCTGCGCGCTTCTGATCGCGATGAAGAGCGAGGGCGGCCGCTTCCCGCTGCTGGACAGCGCGGAGTCCCTCCGCCGCGAGAGTCTGGCGCATCTTTCCCATTAGCCGGTTGGCTGGTTGGCTTGAAACACACTTGGGAAGGTGGATACGTTTATGACCAATGGAACTGCGCTACTGTTCGCTATTCCATATTTATAGCCAATAGAGATGTTCTTTTTGCTTGGTAACCCATACCTATCATTTGGCGTGAGAGTGCCTGAGCGAGCAATGGCGCTTCGCGGCGTCCGTCGCGCCGTGCTCGCCTGCGCGCGCACTGGAGGGCTTGCTTGCGACAGTGTGCAGAGCGGAGTGCGGCTGTACGCGAGCCAGAGCGCTGTCGACTACTCCCGGGCTAATGTCAGCGATGAGAGCGAAGATACTGGGAGTCGACAGGCGCGGGAGGGTTTGTCGAGCGTGTTCGCACATTCAATCGGCAGAGATATTGCTGCTCTCGAGGTGCACAAGGCGTTGGCACGCGCACTCGGGTATGGATTTCTAGAACAAGCGTAGTCTAACTATGCGTTGTCGCTCAACATGCACTATCAAGGCCATCCGCGAGGCGTACGCCCCAGGCTCGGCGCTGGATGCGGCATTCGGATTGTGCGCAAACCGATTGGCGCAGTGCGCACGCGAAAACCGACGCATCTACGTGACCGGCATGGGCAAGTCCGCCATTGTCGCGCGGCGGCTCGCATCCTCGCTCACGTCTGTCGCCATCAGTAGCCAGGTTCGTTCTCCCCAGGTCGTGGTTGAACCCGAATGATGATGACAAAGGTAGCATTATTGATGACCTTGTATAAAGTGGGTGCACGGCGGCGAGTGGATTCACGGCGAGCTCGGAGGCCTCAGGAATGGCGATGTGGTTCGTCAAAACCGCTGCAACTGTCATTCACATCTACGCCACTCACAGCCGAGCTGGATGCAGGTCATCATCCTATCCCACAGCGGCAATACATCCGAGCTAGTCTCTCTTCCGAAGCGTTTCCAGGACGCGGGCTGCTGCGTGGTGTCGGTTGTCGGAGAAGCGAAGTCTCAACTTGCGAGTTCAAGCGACTTTGTGTGTTCAATTACGGTCCCATCTACTGTCGAGGCAGTGGAGGCAGCGCTGACCAATGTTGCGTCTTGCAGGTGCTATTGGTCGCAGCCCAAGATGAGTCTAGGTGCCCTGTGCCATCGCGGAGCATTGTCGCTCAGGTTTGTCACCAACACAATCGTGGCGCCTTTGCCGCGGCAATTTGCTTATGCAAGTGGGATACGTGTGCAGGAGGCGGTATGCAACGCGTTGATTGAGTGCTTGATCAAGGGCATGAGTGGGGCCTCGACCAAGCTCCGACAAAGCCACCCAGGTGGAGCCATAGGTCATTTTTACCGGGAAATCGATCCTTGAGATACTTCCTGGGATGGATAATGGCATGGGTCGTACCCTCTTGGGCGGCATATCACCACAATCGCTTTCGTCCGCGAACGAAGACATCCTAATCGCCATTGTAGTCGATCTTCATGCACGAGCACGCTTCAGGTCGACTTGGCTATTATCTTCTCAGTCCACAGCTCATATTCGGGGCTATTACGGTCAAATACCATGCGGCTGCTGCCTCTCGGTGTCTTCTGCTTGGTGTCCTCGAGCTGGTGCACGATGTACTGGCTGCTGTGAAAGACGCACCGCCGTTGCCCTTGGAGATATGGTCATGGTCATCATCGCGACTGCAGACATCAAAGTCAAGGACTAGCAGGACGAGGGGCCGCTACGGACTAGCCAGGATCACATTCACTCTATAAAGGATGCGAAACCATCGCACTGCTCACGATCTCAGGCGCGCGTCGCCGAGTTAGAGACAGAGAACGAGGGACTGGGAGCTGCCAGGCACGCCGGCATGGACAAGCGCGACGAGAAGAAGAGACAGCTATAGCTGTAGGGCACAAGGAACGATCGACGCGGTAGGTAGTCGAGGTGAAGTTGGACGAGGAGTTAGCAATGATTGAGTTGTTTGACCCCGAGTGTGCGATGCTGAGGGGAAGGCGTGACAACTGAGAGAGTGAGTGCGGGAGCTAGAGCGACAACTGAGTCGGAAGGACAAGGGCTTTGTCACGCTGGAGCGCAAGATGGAGATGGCTGCGTGTCGCGAGACAACTATCACGCCACTCTCTTGTTCGTCGCCACTGCCGAGGTGTGAACAAGTGGGCGGCCGTCCCACTATCTCTGACGGCTTTTCAACATCAGTGCGCATTCGGTCGTGCAAATCGGAGACCGCTATGCGAGTGGAGACTCAGTACAAATGCACCGTGGAGTAAACTCGGTCAGTGATCGACTGCCAGTCCACCCGTGACAGCGCAGCCAACAAGAAAGCGTTGGTGGCGGCGCATGCGTCCGCAGCGATCTCTACGGTTGACAGACGCTGGAGCAACTAGCCCGAGTTCTCTCTCTCTCTCTCTTATCTGCAAGAGTCATCAACTCGAGTTATCACATCAATGAGAACCGTAGCGGGGGCTTCGTTTGAGAACAGAGGGTGGGCATATTCGCGAAAATTGCCTCATATTGAACTTGAAACGCGCAGTTTCTCTCTCCTGGTCGTCGTCGTCTCTCAACAACCTCCCCGACGATCGCCGCAGTTCGCTCGTCATCCATCTTGGTGGAGCTATGCTACCTCAGATGAGCTGCCTTGTCAAGGCGCACCAACGGGATGGCCGTGGGTCCGTTGGCTGGCGGACTGGACTTCTCCGCCATGGTCTATAAATGTACTGGAGTAAAGGGTCGGAACGAGTTGTTGCGCGAATAGTCATCGCGATGAATATACTCGTTGGCTAGAGCGCCGAGCTTTGCTGCAGAGGTGCCGCGAGTGCGCAGTTCGATGGAGGCGAGTGCATCGGGTATTGTCGTGATCGAGAACCTCATGTAAGCCTAGTCAAGCGTCTGTGTTTCTGTGAGTGCTGTGATTGCTGACACCAAGAGATGCCAACAGATCAACGTATTCTCAACGTTTGAAGCCAGTGACGCTCCAACGCCTTAGTATCGCAGGTAGGCTGGACGATTGCTGCTTTGCTGATCTGCAGTGTCGAGCAAATTGGAGATCAACTGACGCTGGTCTGAGCAGACATTCTTAGAGATGGCCCCGCTTTCCTGGCTCTGCAGCGTGCCATCCCTTCACGCGAAGATCTGCGCATCTCGCCGCAACAAGAGAAGAGCTTCAACCAAGCTATTCGATTCATAAACCTGAACGAGCCGACAGGTCATGAACGCGACGAGGAGCACAAGCATGGTGCGGTTCGGTACCTTGGCCTTCGCATGATGCTGAATGAGTGCATGGCAGTCAAGGTGAAGCATGCTGCTACTAGTCAGTCATCCAGGTTTGTGAATTCTCATCAAATCACTCACAAAGTCGCCTTTTTGTCAAGGCGCCAAGTATTCAAGAGGCATGTGTCAATAAGACGCTGCAATGGTTTGAAACTACGGAAGCGGCATCAACTGTAAGATGGTAGCTGCGATCTATCGGCTCTGGAACCACATGGTACCGACCGCTGTGCTCAGCAAGTCATCAATCGTATTAACGTACTCGAGACGTGCGAATGGATAGATGTCCTCGTCCAGATCAACTCCAATCCTTCCCACGAGAATGGTATGGGCCAGCAATTCGCACAGCATCTCGTTTGCGGCAGCTAAGCCTCATGGTGTTTGCTATTGTTCTGATAGTCTCCGAAGAAACCAGTCCAGAATAGCCCCTTCCAACTTTCAAACAACAACAGCAGCGCCTATGATACTGATGAAGCAATGCGAGTTGGCGACCCGAGCGCACGACTGGGGGTAAACCCCTCGTCGTAACCCTTGTCTACGAGTGTTGCAATGATCTATTGACACCCACTGGTATTGCTATGATCTACAGCACTTCAGGAAGCATGATCTTCGGGCCTCGCACGTTCGGAGACTCGCAGATTTGCGCTCGCGGGGAGAGGAGACAGAAGCGATGGTTCGCATTGGACGAAACCTTGTCTGATTACCCATTGCGATAACTCACATACTTTCAATATGTTATGGATGAGCAGATCTTGCAGGATCATCGCCCTTCCACCGCTGAAAGGAACCACAAGCGCAACATTTCCAGACAAAACTCCAAACTAAGCGAGGAGCGCCACCATCTCGTTGCGTCGACTTTCCATTCGTACCTCCCAGAAACGGATGCTGAGGTGCGTGTGTTGGTTGCTTCGATGGCGGAGTGCTTGTGGCGCGATCGTTTCACAAAACCGATTCGGTATGGTAGGTGGAGATGAATTTGCGCTGGATTCAACAGCGAAAAGAAGAGGAAGAGGTGGCGAAGAAACAGCAGGAGCTTCAAGCACGAGTGCAAAAGTGGGAGTTGGATCGTAGTCGAGACGAATCCGAGCACCTGAGAAAGCGAGAATCGTCAAAATTGGTCAACAAACTCGAGAAAATGACCCACCTTCAGGATCGACACGAAGGTATATCCAAGGTGGGTAGCCAAGGTGTGTCCAGCATTGTCAGCAACAACAGCAACAGTGCTGCTCTTGGTGCTCAGATGTCAATTGTCCGGGAAAAAGCAAATCCATCCAACAATCATGAAAAAGGTGGAGCAGAAGTACCGCCCAAAGGATCAGCACGAGAGTCACCGAGTACGTTCCAAGTCATGATGAAGAGTCGAGTCCCGCAGTCTACGAATTCGAAGGGAGGCATGCACTTCCGAAACCAGCTTCCGCCGAACTATACACCGACACGATCGACTGTGATGAACCAACTGGCAGCGCAATTGGGTAAAGGGCACTCTTCTTCGGCGTCAGCGTCGACGCTGCCCCAAGCAATTGGAATTGCGGCAGACCAGCGAGATGGTGGCCGATCTGACTTACATGGTCCAAAGCCGAGAGATACCAACTATAGCAGCGATGAAAGTGAGATTGAAAGTCCTTCAGCTTCAGACACTGGTGTAGAGCGAGACGCTCCTATTGCAGACACGAAGTTTGAAGCATACTATACTTCGCGCTTCCAGCAACCGTCTCAAGACCGAGTGACAGAAGCCACGTCACAAGTAAGTTTTCTGACCTGCTGAGTTCAAAGAATAGCAAAGAGCTAATGATTCGTCTGTGCGTCAAATGGGGACAAGCAGGCAAATCCTCCCGGAGCCATTCCCACTCAGCATTGGCCAACAGATCCTGAGTATCAGCATCTTCACCTCGCTAGATCGATTCGTCAAACTGTAGCCATTGCTGGGGTAGAACGCAAAACGCCCGGGTCATATCTGGTATGCCCCTCACTGCTTCTTGCCATCTAGCTCAAGGAACTGAAACCATGTTTGCTGGTGCAGTGGTCAAGCTCAACTGATCAATTACCCCGTGGCAGCGCTGGACCTACAGCTAGAACGCAAGCTCCGCCTGTCACTCGGGAGCGAACGCGTTCCGCCTCTCGAACAAGACCTCTTGGGACATCCTCGACCGGTTCGTCCTCAAAATCTAATGGAGTGAAGAACAAAAGCAAACCGAAGAAAGGAGTGAAGTCGTCAAAAACAACACGTCCGTCGACATCGACCGCCCTACCGCGAACCTCAACTCTGTCAGACACATGGATGCCACGCGAGGCAACAGCCTCGATGAGCGAGCTGAGACGTGAGCAGCTTGACGAGCTCGAGAAAATCCGTCAGATGTTTGAGGCGAAGCACTTGCCGTTCCCATCGCAGGCATTTGAGCGCGGACTGCTCATTCCAGAGGACCGACCCGTACTGGAGAGTATCAGTAATCTCCCGCTCCCCGGGTCGCGACTCGTACCCAACCCACTGCCGCTTGCTGCGAAGCTCAAGACTATGGGGCTAAAAAAGAAGAAGAAGAAGAAGATAAAGAAAAAGGGCGAAAGCAAGAGCAGCAAGAAGAGTGCTCGGAGCTAGCCATCCTAGCTGCACACCTCGCAAGCTATATCGCTTCAAGTGGGAGTATTAATCGATTGCTCCAATCTGCTCCCTCTCAAACCTTCACCAGTACCTGAACAACAATCGACAAGACCCATTTCCCATTTTGTCTTCTCGACGTTGAGATTCTGCATTGTTGTAGGTAACGCAGATCTTGTAACTTGTGCTGACATAGTGCGCAGCTTTAGGAGCGCTATTCCTCGTGAGCTCGTTCAGTAGAGCATATGTCCATCTTCCACTGAGAACTGCCAAATCTTAACCCTCTTGTCGTAGGATACTGTCATCAGCGTCTGCTGGTCAAAGGGGCAACCGGATCCCGCCAGGTCACGGATGAGAGCGTCGTGGGCGGCAATCGTATCAACGACACGCTCCGATGCTACGGACCAAACGAAAACGGATCCACCGTCCTCGCTGTTGGATATCACGTACTTCTCTGATTCGTGCCACAGTGCTCTGGGCTGGCTGTACGGGCCGGCCTTGTGGCCGTAGAAGTTGCGCAGGATCGAGTTGGTCTTGACCTGGGTAGAGACATCGCAATTAGATGCAAAAAAGAACACAGCTACATCCACCCGAGTATTTAGAGCACCGCACCGCAAAGATGAAGAGGCGGTTCGTGTCGGTCGCTGCCAGTAGATACTTGGCGCTCGGGGAGAGACGCAGGTCCATGATGGTGTAGGATACGTGTTCAATGCCGTCCTTGTTCATGTTGATCCTGCAAGAAAAGAACTTCTGTGAGCACAATGTATCTAAAAGCGTATCCTCGAGCGTGAACTAGTGGAACATACCTCTCCTTCTCAAGGCTCGAGCAATCGACGTAATGGACGTAGCAGTCGTCACGCACGGCGATGACAAGCACTTCAGGCTCCCTCAGTCCTTCACTGTTCCCCACTCCGGATCTATCGCGCTCGCTCAGCTCGGGTGCGTCAGGAGATGGGGCAAACACAATAGCCTCGACTGTTCCGTTGAAGAAGAACGACCGAATCTTCTCACACGGCTCCGCGCTCGGTTCCTCGTCTCCAAAGTCCCCCGAATGCAGTGAGCATTTGTACAGATGAAGTGATTTGTCGATCGACCCGGTGGCGAACAGATCTCCCCTCCTGCTCCATGCCACTCGCAGTGCCCCGTGCCGCGTGTGATCGTGGAAGCGATGGACCTCCTCGATGTGCCACGCGTCGCCTCCCGTATTGATCACGAGCTTGTACAACCCGTGCGTGCCATCCATGCAGCCCGCGACGAAGTAATCTGCTGCGTCCGAATGCGGGTTGAATGCAAGCGACAGCACCGGCGCGCTCACTTGGAAGGAGCTGAGCATGCGATTCCGACGCCAGTCGTGCAGGCAGATGAACTTGTCCACGCCACCGGTCAGTACCAGGTCATGGCGCGTTGGGTGCGCCGCGACGCTCAGAAGGTTGCCGAACGAGTGCGTATTGTCCAGCGCCGCAACCTCCCGCGTCCGGAGCGCTGGTCCTGGGAGGAGGAGCTCGTCGGGGACCTGGAGGAGACTGCTCACTGTCGCGTCGCCGCCGTCGAGTTTGCCGCCGTTGAGGCGCTTGAAGGTCTCCTCGTTCTCCATCAAGAAGCGGTTCGCCTCGGCCAAGATCTCGTTCTCGTCGGTCAACGCTTGGATCTTCTTGGTTGTAGACGCATCAAGCGCGTCGTAGCGCTCCTGCAGCGCGCGCAGCTCCGCGCACAGCCGCGCGTTCTCCGCCGCCAAGTCGGCCATCCTTGCGACCGAAGAGACGTCGCGGCGGCTTCACAAGACTTGCGGCGGGTGGACGAGGGCGGCTTTGTACTCCACTTGATCTGGGCGAGTTAGGCTGCGATACTCGATTTGCGCAACACCATGCCGCAACTTGATAATCGCTGATTTTGATTCGCCAAATATCCGCATGATCGGTTTGGACGGGATATTATTAGCCCACATACACTTATCAATGCTGATCGTGTTGGGCATGGTCAGCATTCCAGCAATTTTCGCATCCCATTTGCATGAGCACGGATGTTGCTTTGTGGAAACGTGCGCTGGAATTCTCAAGAGGGCTAACACCCAAGAGACGCATCATGAGCGCGACACTTGCTGAGATCACCACTGGTTCCATGAAACCCGCTCTGCCGGAAACGGCACACTCTCGGCACAATATTGCTTCGAGCGAGTTCAGAATGAATCTAATAACAGTGCTTGAGTGTCTTTTGCTGACCGGAGATAGAGCCACCTCAACAAACTCTCGGAATATGCGCATATCCATATATCGCAAGCAATTAGCACACCTTTGGTACACAACACTCCCACTTACTCAATATCATCAACCAACCACTGGCCGCAGCGGTCGACGATGATTTGCACTCCGCACAGTTCGTTTACCTACGAACCGCAATCGTACAGCTTGCGCTCTCGTGGCATAGCAAGGTCGCCTTCGTCGTTGCGCCAACAGCGGAGTGCAGCGTGATTATATGCATCAAGGCTCCCATTCCCTCGAATTCTCTCTCTCTCTCTCTTTATCTTGGAGGACGTTTGCACAGCCAGTGCAACGCCCTCAGCGACTTCTCTTTGTTGAACACCTTGCCTCGAGACGATACAGACTACTCGCCAAGTGCAAAAAATAACCTTAGGTGTGACGTTCTATCGAGAAACTTCAAACACATTTTTGTTCTATCATAGTTGTCCTGTCAAGATTGTGGGGACGCATCAGCGAAGCTGCTTCAGCGGCGTCATCGGTATGAGCATCAAATAGTGGAACGATAGTTTTGTTCCGGCACCTTGCTTCGGATGTCGCATATAGGCAATGCCCCCTTCATTGCCGGAGATAGCACTAGGTTAGACCTGGCTTGCTCACTGAGGGAGAGGGATGGTTGTGTGAGGATCTTGGAACGGCGTATCATACTGGATCCAAGTGTGCAGCACACAGAGCAACATTAAGACGAGCCAATAAAATGTATCGCGCAAACAAGATACACGAAGCG
>JAADYC010000230.1:0-28640 GCA_023338135.1 Phytopythium kandeliae | reverse complement strand
CTACGTGATCGCCATCAAGCCCGAGACGGACTGCGACGTGTACAACTCGACGGCATCCAACCCGCTGTGCGCGACCTTCACGATCAACACGGGCGAGTATCCGTACGGCTCGCTCGCGGAGCTGTCGTGATGAGACGACAAGTGTGGTGTTGAAGTGGTAGTGAGGAGTGGATTACGTGTTGGAAACAGCCAAGACCGCCGAAGTTGACCACGGAGTCTGAGTTGGCGTGTTCTTGCCTCGTGCCTTGGCTTTGCCTCCGTATTTCTTGAGATTGTGCTCGCATGCAGTGGTGCCTGTTGGTTGTGCGGCGAGCCGTCTTCCCGCCCCTACTGTCAGTGGTTGGCGTCAGGTCGATCGAAAGAAAGCACAAGCGAGAAGCCTGTTGAGCTCCTGAACGAGTTCGGAACGCGCGCCATGAACGGGCGAGGATCCGCTTACTGGAATCAGGTATGCTAGAGCGCTTGCTAGAGATAGGACGGTGAGCTTCAACGGACAAGCATACAAAACCGAGTATGAGGCGTCACTTTGCACCTTGTTTTGACTCCGCGCCGCTTCACCATGATCGGGTGTCGTTTCCTCCGCTCCCGACTTCTCACACAGCAACCTGGCGGTCGAGGAGCATGCTGCCGCAGGAACGAGCGGCAGCGCTCTCGTCCTCGAGGCTGCGAGCAGGTAGCAGCGAGCATGACCGGGCATGGGCTCGGCGCTCGAGCCCCGCCACTGGACGTCTAGTGTCGTCGCTGGACGAGTACGCCAAGGGTGGCGCAGAACTGGAGCTTCAGCAGCTGAATGGCGAGCGAGACGAGCGGCAGATCGAGTTGCAGTTGCTGCTGGAGATCGCCCAGTTCGTGGCGAGAAAGGAGCTGGGAGCTCGCGTGAGGGCCCCAGTGGAGTGGCGAGGCCGGCGCCGCGCGGTAGACAATAATCTGTTCGAGTTGGTCACGCGTGTATGCGAGAACCGCATCCAGCGTCTCCAGCAACACTTGACGGTGCGTCCAGTGTGGCTACTGGGGACGTAAATGTTCTGATAGATGGGAGCTGATGGACTCCTTGTGTCGTCATATTTTACTTGGTCGTGATCTGCAGTCTCCAGCCGGTCGGTTCGATACCGGTGAGTGGGCGGCGATGCCTCGATCTGTGCTAATGGCTGAGGCCATAGTGCAAGAGCTGCTGGTCAGCCTGATTAAAATGCGTATGGAGGAAAGGAAGAAGCTAGTGTTGGCCGAGGTTGACAGCATTGATGCCATGAAGCGGCTACAGAACCAAATCGCTGTAAGCAAGGAAACGGTTCGTTCCACCAGCGCTTTGGGGGAAATATTCCGATGACAGCAAGTCGCTCAACATATTTGTAAATTGCTGGACTCCACCAGGTTCAACGTCGCGTGTGTGCTGGCACAGGAGACGAGGAGCAGCTTCGCGAGGTACAGGCAGAGCTGCTAGCGGACTTTATGGCCGAGATTCCGCCTTTTCAGGACACCCGCCAGCGGTCTCTGCGCTCCCCGACGATGAGCAACAACAATTGCAGCAGCAGCAGCAGCAGCAGCAGCAGCAGCAACAACAACAACAACAGCAACAACAACAACGATACATCATTGCAGTTTGCGTGGGAGACGATCCACGAACAAAAGAAGGAGATTGTGCGCCTACGAGCTGAGAACGACGAATTGAAGCAACGAAACAGTGGCCGAGTGGAGACGATGAACCAGTCATTCTTTGGTGACGACAAGAAGCTCCAAACTCAGTCGATTGACCTCCTCCGGTCGCAGATTTCGTCGCACCATGGCAACAACGTGGCCATGATGCACGAGCACATCCACAATTTGGAGAAAGCACTCCACCGCGCTACATCCTCGGTAGCATCGGCGTCCAAATACAAGCGCAGCGCATCGCGCTTTGACGCATCAAGTTCGACTACTAACTCGAGTCGCGACCACCATGAGCCAGCCGATCTATCGCGGTCGGCGTTGCACGCATCGTACAGCAGTCGTGCATCCAACTCGGTCGTTGATTTCTCGCGCTCGGTTGTGACTCCTCGGACAAGAAGTTGTGAGGAGTGCCATCACAAGTCCATATCAATTCTGTCCCTGGAAGCAGAGACTCGACGGCTGCGTGCACAATTAGAAGCTGACGAAGAAGCATTGCTGAGTTCGGAAAAAGATCAGACTGCGTTGAGATCGGATAATGCGGCGCTACGTGAGGCGATGGCATTAGCTGCGCAGAAGCAGGAGGAGCTCCGGAATCTGGTGTTTGAGCTTCGCGGTGAGAAGAAGCAGCTCCAGCAGGTCATGGAATCGATGCGAAGCGCATCCGAGACCACGTCCAGACATCTGACGGCACAAATCGCGGATTTAGAAGCCCAAATTCGCGATTCTACGCTCAAAAAGTCGACCTCAGGTGGGGGTGACTCCGAAACCAGCTCGAACGACTGGAGCAAAGCCTCGACAGCCTACCAAGGGCGACTGTCGACGCTCGAGAATGCAATTCGTGCCATGCAAGATGACATTCAGAAGAGAGATGCCTTAATCCGAGAGGTGGGTGTGAAAGGCGAATCGTGCGAGGCGATATCCTCAGAGAAACTCGATGATGCAAGATTACCAAGTATACCGGCAAGTGAGCGCGCGGCTAATCAGTTGAAGGAGCTCCGTGGAAACCTCACTGACGCTCAGCAACGAGTTGCCGAGTTAGAGGAAGAGAAGAAGGAGTTGAAACGAACGGTCGCACGCTTGAAGGACGATGTCGAATGTCGCGACGAGGAGAGTCTGCGACTGCAAGCGCGCTTGGATCAAGCAAAGAGAGACAATTCGGGTCTTGAAAGCACACTGCAAAATGAGAAAGCTATCACAGCCCGCGCTCATCAGGAGCTGGAAGATGCAAGGACAAAACTCGCTTCTTTGAAACACGACCTTGGCGTGGTCCGTGACGAGCGCAGTCAGTTGAGTGAGCGACTAGAGACGACTCTCCAGCGACTCGACGTGTTGAAAACGAAACACGAAGAAGTGAGTGCACTCAACAACAAACTCACAGTCAACGCGAAGCGCTTGGAAAGGATATGCGAAGACGCCTCGACGGCAAAGCACGAGCTGACTAAATTGCAAGCAACGCACAACGATCTACTTGGAAAGCATAAGGAACACCGTCAGCAGAGCGCCGCGCAAATCGAGCACTTGCAGCGCATTCATACTCAGTTGAGTCAGGAGGTGTCCGACGCCAAGACTACTGTACTGGCGTGGATGAGCAAACATAACTCGATGGTGGAGGCCAAGTCCAGTCTCGAGAAAGAGCTCGTCAGTGCTTTAGAGGAGAAATGCGTGCTTGAAAAACAGCTTGAAGAAGATCTCAGCACCCACAGCGACGCGATTGCTTCTTTGCGCAGGGAGTTAGAAGCAAAAGCTCGACTCGATATTGACGAAGCTATTCGCAAGGCTGACAGCCGAGTCGATGCAGTGAACGAGTCCGTTGAGGCCGATTACCGCTCGAGGGTTGACCAGTTGGAGCAACAAAACGAGGTTCTTCGGAGGCAAATTGGGGACCAGAAGGCAACGATCTCATCTCTCAGCGCAGCTGATGATAAACGGAAGAAAACGTTAGCTCTTGTCGAGTCGGCATCGCATCAGCTGAACGAGGAAATACGCACGACCAAGATCGAGAGGCAAAAACTGCAGCAGCAGCTGACGTCGAGTGACCGAGAACGTGCAATGCTGAAGCTGTTGGTTGAGACACTGGAGGCGCGTCCTCAGTTGCAGAAGCGATCGCTAGTCGAGATGATCACGAGGTGCTGCAGAGAACTGGAAGCGACCAGCTTTTCGCACATTTTCGGGCGTCTGCAGGCTCTAAACGACAAGATTGAGAATGCTCAGCAACGACATAGCAGCCTGTTGCGTGTACTGGAGTCGAAACGCCATAGCAAAGCTGTGGGGAGGCACATGCTGCTTCATCGTAGTCTCGAGAACCAAGCTCCGAAAGCGAAGATTTCTGTCACCGACCTGGCTCCGGCTGCCGTTGTTTCCGGAGCTAATCGGACCAAGGGCACTGCGGCACTTGATATAGGCGTTGTGTTTGACGGATCCGGCTCAGGATGGTTCCAGCCGGTCTCGCCGAGTTACCCGGCTCGAACTACGCCAATCGACAGTATCGAGTGGAACCAGCGGCGAGAAATAATTCTGGAGCGGTGGCAACGCTTCACGGGGCATCTGGTGCGAGCTAAGCGCGCGACGACCGTGGTAAGCGCATTGAAGGTCGCAGCTACAGAATGGAGGCTAAGGACAGAGCAGTGGAAGCAAGAAGCTTTTCGGTGGAAGGAGTACACATCGATGTGGAGGTGGCGCTACGCAGCGCGATCTGTGGTCGTAGCGACCAAATCGAGGCATCTACTGAAGGTCCAACACGAGGTGACCGGGCTCGTCCACACTAACAATCGTTTGAAGGCTTCAGTTGCTCAGTATCAATGGCGAACACTTCGGACCCAGCTCGAAACAACCGCAGTGAAGAGGCTACACAGTATTAGCAACACCCAAGTAGCTCAAGTGAAGCGCTTACTGGCGTTATCACAGCTGCGTGTCCATTATAATGCGTGGTACCATGCATCGAAAGCACGCAAGTTGTCCAAGAAGGTTGACGAAAGCGAGGCGAGGCACCGGTCAGTATCTGCTGCCTTCACCCCCGAGGCGATCATGGCGCTTGGCAGCTGCATTTACCTCTTGCAACGCTTCTGTGACGACGACGAAGCGGATGGAAATCAAGACGCAGGGATACGACAGTCGGCTCACTCAGCGCTGCTTGTTGGAAGTCGACAGCTCCCGACATTCACTCGTGAGTCTCTCATCGCGATGCTGCGGAACAGCAACCACAAGATCGCGAGGTGGCACGTGATCCTAGACAAGAAACTCTCGGAGCTCGCCAGCAGCAAGAAGCATTTGCACAAGTTCAAGACGCGGTGCACCGAGCTGAACAGCCTCGTGGCGCTCAACCAACGCCTAATTGGGGAAATGGAGCGGCGCGTGGCGGCGAGACAGCGCATCGTCGAGGCTGCGTGGGATGTGACAGCGTCATTCCGACGCCTACCAGCGTCCTCCCCCGTGAAAGCCGAGGCTGGGGACTTTGTCGACCTCGCGGTTGCCTGTAACGCGCTCACCGACGCGCTGCATTCCTTCCGCGTGTCTCGCCTCGCCAGCGGAGACGGAACGGGAAAGAACCACTCGAAGCCGTTCGTTCAGTCGATTGGACCCGACGCTGATATTGCTATGAAGCGAGTGAAGTTTACTGAGTCCACAGCACATCTGGACGCTCCTGCCACGACACAGAAGCTGGAAGCAGGAGTAGCTCAGCGTGACGAGCTGAGCACACTCAACATTTCGATCCTGGAGGACGCCATCTCGTCGCTCCAAAGCGTCGGTAAGAACCGCGAGACGGTGGAGAAGGCGCTGGCAGACGCGCATCGGCTGCTGCACACGACACGTCAAGCACTCCGACGTCGCAACCTGCAGTTCCACGCTCTGCGCGCGTTTATCCAGTGGCGGTGCGTCACGCTGCTGCTTCGCCTGCAAGCTCGCGGCTGAAGAGGGAGGAAGTGACAGGTTGGATGGCGCACACCAACAAGACGATAGCAGTTAGGCTGAATGCGGTAGGGCCGTGTTGCATCCAACACTACAGCATCGGGCACGCCGTCGATCTACTGAAGGCGGTTAACACGCTCCGTCTTCTTGGCTTCCTCCAGGATGCGGATCTGCTCGATTACCTCGGTCGGGTCGACCAGGAGTGGATCCCCCGAGCGGATCGCGGCCGCAATGTTCTTGTAGTAGACCTCGTACGATCCGCGCTTGCTCGGCACAACGCGGGTCTCGCCCTCCGCGCTCGTGAACGTCCCGAACGAGCTCTCTGGCTCTTCGCCCCAGCCGTCGTCGCCCGGGCGTTTGCCATCGCGAAGAGACTGCTCTTGGACGTCCTCTCCGTACTTGACGAATGAGCCCTTGGAGCCCTCGAGCGTGTACTTAGGTCCAAGCTCCTTCACGAGCATGCCGGCGGTGAGCACAACCTCTAGCTCCGGACGAGCATTGTACTTGAACTCGATGCGGAAGTAGTCGTCGTTCTCCGCACCCTCGCGCTGGATCTGCACATCCGCGACGACCTCGTCTGGCTTCCCGAAGAGCTGCAGCGCCTGGTCTACGACGTGCGCACCGAGGTCGTACAGCACGCCGCCGCCCAGTTGCGCCTTCTCCTTCCAGTACCCCTTGAGCGTCGGGCGGTAGCGGTCGTAGTGCGCCTCATACTTGCGTAGGTCGCCCAGCGCGCCGCCGTCCACGAGCGAGCGCACGGTCAAGAAGTCGCTGTCCCAGCGGCGGTTGTGGAAGACCGAGAAGAGCACACCGTTGGCGCGCGCGGTCGCGCACAGCTCGCGTGCTTCGTCGGCCGTGAGACACAGCGGCTTGTCGACCACGACGTGCTTCTTGGCCTCCATGGCCTGCTTCGCCTGTGCGAAGTGCACCGTCGTGGGCGTCGAGATGACGACCAGCTCCACGGGCGTGGCCAGCAGCTCCTCCATGGACCGCACGATCTGCGGCGCCGGCGACAGCGCCGTGCTCTTGCTCGTCGATCGCTCCAGCACGTGCGTCAGCTCGAACACGCCCGAGCTCATGAGCAGCGGCGCGTGGAACACGCTCGAGCCGGTGCCGAAGCCCACGAGTCCCACGGGGATACGTGCGGAGGAGGACATGGCCAGGAGGAGGCGGAAGGGAGTCGAGGAAGGCTGCTTGGGGCGAGAGAGGCTGCTTGGAGCGACCTCGAAAGAGCGAGAATGACCAGCGCCGAGGCTGAGGAGCTCTGGTGCCAAGCACACGGACGTCATCTCGCTCGCTGCGTCATCACTTTTACTGCCACCGGGTGCAGAAAAGCGAGATCAACAGTAAATCAATGGTGACACCGGAGGTGACACTGGAGGCAACACTGCGGAGGCGATTCGTTGCATGGGCTACAATTTAGAGCGAATGCGGATACCGTGAGTGTGGGTAGCTTGACTTCGCAATGCCGAGTGTTTAGTTGCTGATTGGGTGAAATACATTTGTGTAATCCCGAAAAGCCGATACATCGAGTCACTTGCCACTCACCTTTCGCTTGCAAAAAAGAAGTAGTTTCAAATCGAATGTTGGTCGCTCATTCTGCGACATTCTGCGACATGACAACAGTTTGTGACGTAGCAGCAAGAGTTGGGACTCAATGTCACCGACCTATACAAAGCCTTTTGTGCGCGAAGTTGCAAGTCGTCTCGAGGCATTGTCGGCCGGCAAAACTATCGCCCCGCATGGGACGCAAGAAAGGCAAGAAGAAGAGCGCGGCGGCGCGCGCAGGTGCGTGGATGCACGGCTCCGTCCTCTCCGGCGGCTGCGGCGCTCGGCAGACGCACGTGATCGGCACTCTCGCCGGCTCTGCCGCTTCCTCTCCCCGCGTTGTATGCCGCGAGTTGTCCCCAGTCCGTTCCCGAGCTCACATGCGCTTTCCTGCCGTGGACGCCAATTGCAGCGGGGACCGCGGGTCGTGATGGTGTAGCCGTCGCAACGCTCGACGCCGCGACGTTGCAAGAAGCGCGCGAGCTACAGGCGCAGGAGATGGAGGTGTTGCAGGCCATCTTCGACCACGACCTGGTGCTCCAGTCGGCCACGCCGCTGTACACGTACATCTTTTCGATCCGGCTGCGCTGCGAGTCGCCCGACGGCGGCAGGAAGAAGATGGCAGCCGAGGCACTGCTCCACTTTGACTTCGCGCGTGGGTATCCGCTGAAGCAGCCGGCTAATATCACGGTGGAGGCGGTGCACGGGCTCTCGGATGAGGACACGCAGAAGCTCGCGTTCCAGATGGAGGAGCTCGCGCGCGAGAAGCTGGGCGACGCCATGGTCTACGACCTCGTCGTGTGCGCGACAGACTTTATGCAGGAGCACCTGAAGGACCAGTCGTCTTTCTTTGAGCAGATGCTGCAGAACCAGCAAGATCGCGAGACGCAGGAGAAGCGGGTGGAGGACGAGTTGCAACAGCGCGAGGCGGAGCTCGCGCGCGCCAAGAACGAGGAGATCCTCGCATTGATCGACGCCGAGCGCAAGAAGAAGCGCGAGCGAATCAAGAAGCGCAAGGTCCGACGGAGGCGGCACCGCTCAAGCATCGACGGTGAGGAAGACTATGGCAGCGAGGAGGGCAGCTATAGCCACGGAGCGGGCGAGTCCGAGAGTCTGTCGAGTCTGTACGAGCAACCATCGATGGAGGACGCAGACAGCGATTCGTCGGCGCTGTCAAGCTCTTCTGGCAGCGAGCCGATGACCCCAGAGCACCTGCACTCTCGCTATTACTGCGACTTCAAAGAGATCGGGTTGTTAGGCCGTGGTGGCGGAGGAGAAGTCGTCAAAGTGCGCAATCGTCTCGACAGACAACTGTATGCGGTCAAGAAAATCAAGTTGGACCCGGAGGACCCGACCATGAAGAAGAAGATCTTGCGCGAGGTGAAGACCATCTCTCGCATGCAGCACCGCCATATCGTTCGATACTTTCAGGCGTGGATTGAGGGTGACAGTGGCTTATCCAGCGATGATGAAGACGACGACGACGACGACGGTGCCAGTGAAACCAGCGACTCTGATGAGGAGCGACGCAACGATGACCAAATTGGTCTCGACGCGTACGAGTCCACGAGTCTATCGTCCGGCACAAACGGCGTCGAGAATTCCCAGCCGTCTGTGGACGACGAAGAGGACGATTGGTTGGGCACAATGAGCAACAGTATCGGGCTGTGGTCAACCTCGAAGCACGATTCCAGGAGTCACCGCAGCAACAGCCAGGCGCGGAGCCTCTCTTCGCGCTTCCGATCCGAGTCGTCCTATCCTGACGATGGCTTTGATTGGGAGAGTCTCCAAGAAGTTGAAGATGACGAGGAAGATTTGGATAGCGATGGTGGGAGTGGAGCCTTCCAAAAGAAGCTCTCTCCCCACCAAGCTCGAGTGAAACGGCTCGGTGAAAAGCTGTATATCCAGATGGAGTACTGTGGGGGCAGCTCGCTGAGAGATGTGATTGACAAAGGGTCTTTGTGGAAGAATCCCGACAAGATCTGGACGCTGCTGCGGCAGATCCTGGAAGCCATCGTGTACATTCACCGCCAGGGGATCATCCATCGAGACCTCAAACCCCCTAATGTGTTCCTGGATGCAGAAGGCGACGTCAAGCTGGGCGACTTTGGTCTAGCGGTGCGTCCTCCGAAGAGCGTTCAGGACGAAGCTGACGAAGAAGACGACATCGCTGCTGTGGACGCTCCGAGCGCAACTGGAAATATTGGAGGCTTCCTCTCCAGCTCGACAGGGTCGTCTGCAGCGGAGTTATATGGGAAGCTCAAGATGGAGAACCTAGAGAGTACTCGGACTGGGTTCGCAGCACAGAAGCAGCAAGAAATTACGACAATGACAACAATGTCGGACGCGAACATCACTACTGGTGTGGGAACAGCATTCTACCGAGCACCCGAGCAGGAGAGAGAAGGGCAGCGGTACAACCAGAAAGCCGACATGTTCTCTCTCGGCATCATGTTCTTCGAGATGTGGTCTCCGCCGTTTACGACGCTGATGGAGCGCGCGCAGGCGCTTACGGGTCTCCGTGAGCAGTGCGTGCTCCCGAAGGAGTTCGCAGCTCCAGGCAACGTGAAAGAGATAATCCTGTGGCTTTGCCAGCCGAATCCTGCTGCGCGTCCAAACGCAGTAGACCTGCTCGCAAGCCAACTGCTCCCACCAAAGATGGAGGTCGAGGGAACGTACTTGCGAGAAGCGCTGGAGACACTCGCAAACCCCGAGGGCAAGTTCTTTGGGCAGCTCATCGACGCGCTCATCACTCAGGAGCCCGTGAGCCATGTGGACTACACGTACGACCACTTGGAGTCCATGAAGATGCGCACATACACGTCCGAGCTCCGTTCACGTACCTTCGTCAAGACTGTGCTGCAGGTTTGTCTGCGTAGTTGTGTGGGTTGGTTCGCGCCTCCTCTCTCGGCCGATTATCTCACCACGCCGCTTGGTCTTACAGAAAATATTTGAGCGGCACGGAGCGACCGAGCACACGACGCCGTTGCTCATGCCTCGTCCGACAGAGCAGAACTTCACCGGCATCGCGTTGAGCACGCCGCAAAGCTCGTGCGTTCTTTTGGACAGTGCAGGCGTCTCTGTCACACTGCCGTTCGATCTTACCGAGCGGCTCGCGCGGTTCGTGGCGCGTCACAACATCTCGCGCCTCAAATGCTATCAGTTCGACCGCGTGTACCGGAGAAACGTCGTAGGCGGCCACCCGCGCGAACTCATCGAGTCAGACTTTGACATCATTTGGGATGACCGCGGATCGTTCCGCTATATTGAGCTCGAGGGACTGGAGGTCGTGGCTGAGGTGATGCACGCACTATCGGCTTCGCTCGGCTCGTACTTCTTGCGGCTCAATGATGCGCGTATTACTCGCGGCATCCTCGAGCTGTGCAACGTTCCAAGTTCGGCGCGCCGTGAGCTGCTCAAGCTGCTGTCAAACGAGATGTCGATGCGTGTGCACACGGGTCCAGCATCGACAGTGGCACCGAATTTGAAGCCTGGGCGGTGGAAATACGTGGCCAAGCGCATGAAGGCGTACGGAGCGCCTCCAGGTTCGATTGAGGCGCTCCGGCCGTTCTTCCTGCTGCCGGAGGACTGCTTGACGTCGCTCGACCTAATTGAGCAGGAGGCACAGCGGTTGTTTGCTCGCAACCGGTCGCGACCGAGCGAGGAGAGCGGGCCATCGGCATCTGAGTCAACGCCTGCCACCGTGATGGACCGGAAACAGCAGCAAAAGCGCGACGCACAGTTGCGCCGCACACTCAAAGAAGTCACCGAAGGCATCTCGTCTCTACGACTGCTGCTCCAGTCGATCGAGGTCCTCAAGCTGGGCGGACCCGCATGTCTTCGCATTGACCTTGGGCTGAGCCCTCGACCGGAGAGGTACACATCCGGGTTTATTTTCCAGGCCATCTTGCTGGCAAACAACACACCAACCTCGCCTTCCTCATCGTCAGTGGCCGCCACCAACTCGCAGGTGATCGCTGAGGGTGGGCGGTATGACTCGCTCATCACGCGGTTCAAACTCCCTGCGGCGTATGTGAAGTCGTCCACGGTGGCAGCGATGGGCGTGCGGTTCTCGGTCGACAAGATTGTGTCATGTGTCATTGGTGCTGTCAGCTCAGCGTACTTGGATGTCAAGTCACTGGCATCGTCGCTGGCTGCGGACGTGCTGTCGGGCGGCCGGAAGGTACTGGTGTGCTCGGCTGGGAAAGCGAGCGACACGATGCTCCTGCGGATGAAGATGGCGCTCACGCTGTGGCGCCAGGGCATTGGCGCCGACTACCTTCACCCTGAGCCACTGCATCTTGAAGACCTGGAGGACTACTGCGCGCAGTCGAGTATCCACTGGATGGTCGTCGTCCAGAAGCACCACGTCAAGGAGAAGAACCAAGTCAAGATCCGTGCGGTTAAGAACCCGTCGGAGGCAGACATGGTCGTGAACGTGTCATCACTTGCCGAAGTTGTTGGAGAGTTGTTGACCGGCGGTGGGGTGGGGAGAGGCAGTGGGAACATCGGCGGTGGCTGTGGAGGTGTGGCCGACTATTACTACTCGATGATGGGAGGACGAGGCATGGGCGGCAGTGGAGGTAATTTCTACGACGCTACAAACGTCCACGGCGGCGGTGGGGGTGGGAGTGGTAGCGGCGGCGGCAATAGTGGCGACGCGGGCGGGCTGCAGCCCATTTTCGACGTCAAGGTGGTGGACGGACGGCATCAGTCACGAGAGGGCGGCGGCCGCAACAAGAACAACCAGAACGACACGCACAAGATCACGCGGCGCGTGTCCAAGTGGATCATGACGAGCTTCGGGTCGCGCGGAGAGGATGCGATGAAGGTGCTGTCGGTGGACCTGCCGTTCGCGCTCGTGCGCGAGCTGTCGTCGGCGATTATGGCCGAAGGGATGGGTGGTCTGGACACGGTGGCCACCAATAACCCGCGGTACCGCAAGCAGCTCAAGTACACGGTCGAGGAGCTCATGAACCTCGAGCCCGTGAGCGGCCGTGAGCGGTACGTGTTGCTGCACAGCTTGGTGGACGACCGCTACGACATGATGTCGCTCGCGCCAGCGTCCAAGCGCAAGTCGGCGGGCGGAGCAGCCTCCAGGAGGAACTTGTGAGTGCGGAGACCGATCAGCCTCAACGAGGTGAGAAACATGGCACGCTCGTCGTCGCGGTCTCTATATTTCGCGACAGCTCGAGCTCGCCGCCGAGAACAACCAAAAGACGCTCTACAGCGTCGTTAGAGCCAACTGCAGGCCGCGCGCAAAGCACGCATCAGTGCTCCTTCGTCGCCTCCTTCCCCACCTACGCATGCAAATACACGCTACCATGAGGCGATGGACGTCCGAGGAGCCGGGAGGCGAGCTTTAAGCGTTCTAGGGCGAGTCGACCTGCAGCCCCATCTTCTTGAATCTGTTCAGCACCGACACGTCAGTCGCACCACCTTAGGGTCCACAAAGCGCGCGCTTCCGATGGAAACGTACGCCGCAGCCTGCTGCTGGTAGATCAGCTCGATCTTCTGGCGGAACGCCTCGCTCTCCTGGTGGTACTTGGACAGCGCGGCCGTAAACGCCTATGAAAGCAGATACAGCAGCAGCAACAACAGCAGCAGCAGTATCGCCGGCGGTGAGTCCCACCCATCAATGAGCTCGGAGCGAGATCAACTCGGACCTGCTGCGAGACGCCGTACTGCTTCATTTGCGCGTTCGTCAGCTGCTCCACGTGCTCCAGGTACCTGCACACGCCGTCAGCCAATCGGTCAGCATTCAGCGTGATGTACGGCATCCATCCAGAGGACGTACAGGTACTGGAACTCTTCCATCGCCTTGGCCGGGTCCGTGATGCCCTCCGCCTTGGCGTGGTTCAGCATCTCACGCATGGCAACCTCCATGCCCTTGACGAGCTCCGCCAGGATCTCGAGGGTCTTGTCGGCCGTCAGCACTTCGGGAATGTCCACGGGCTCCGGTTTCGGGAACACACTGCGCACATGGAGCGATTACATGAGTCGCCGTGACTCGCTTCGCGCCATGCCGAGGTCTCTCCCTCCCTCGCTCCCTCCCTCCCTCTCTACGCACGTTTGCATGAGTCTGTTGAGGTCCTGCTGGAGACGAACGATCTCCGGGTCCTCGGCGAACTTCTCCAGCGCGTACTCGAGGCTTTCGCGACTCCATCCGCGCTTGCCGACGACCTGCTGCTCGAGCGCCTCCATCATCTGGAAGAGCTGCTGCAGCATTGCCTGCTGGAACTCGGCGTCCCCCAGCTCAATGTTGTTGGTCGCCATGTACGTGCGCATCGCGTTCTCGACCTCCGGAAGTTGGTTCTGCAGTCAGCCGCGTCATAGACAAACAAGCGACTGTCAGTGCGTGCCGAGCAGGCAGCAACCGGTCGGACGGCAAGCGCCGTCGGGACGCACGAAGAGGTTCTTCACTTCGCGCGAGAGCTCCTCGAAGAAGCGTGCGAGATCGGACTGCGACAGCTCCTGGAACGCCGCGGGAGACGCAGGGGACGAGCTCGAGCCCGAGGACGCGTCCCACCACATCTTGCCGACGCCGACGATCGCACCAACCGCGGCTACACCCGCCACGATTGCCGTCACGTCGCTCTGGACCACGGCCGGCGTCTGCGTGCGCGGCGCAGCCGAGAAGGCGAGCGGAGCGGCGCGGAAGCTGCGGGAGGATGCGCGCGCCTTGGCGGCCAGGTGTCGTGCGGCGCGGAGGCCGCCGGGGAAGACCATGATGCAAGGCGTCCGTCGTGAGATTGGAGCGTCGTGGTGGGTGGGCGGGTGGTCCAGCCAAGTGACCTGCTCGCTCAGAAGGATTGCGGTTTTGAATCTCCTAATCATCCCTAAACACTCCTAGCCGTCGTAATGAATGCTGCTGATGGGCTTCATTTCAATCGAATGCACAAGTTCACAGAATGTCTCAAGATTTGATTACTCCTGGGTGGGCGGACAGACAGGAATATATTGGTGCATGTGGGTTTCAGGAATGGCGGTGGATCAAGCTACACATTTGCGAAGCGGTGTCTTCTAGTGTGTGAATGTGTCTTATTGACACGGATAGTGCTCCATTTTGTGTGCCATTAGATTCGTGATCGTGTTCTTCCCGCTCGCTCAAACCCCGAAATGCTCTGGCGATGTGGCGCACACCACGTTGAAGGCGCCAACGCGCACCTCATCGGAGTTGCCGACGCTGCCAGCCAGAGATGACCCGCGCGCCAACGTCAGTCAACAGATGAGTCTGTTGCACCCACCAGGCCACCAAAGATGGCTGGCTCCCCGCTGCTCCGGCATGGGCGGGGCGTCAAGGGAGTGTCCGGCCTCGATTCTCGAAGCGTCGAGCTGGTGAGGTGGTGAGGCGGCGAGGCGGCGAGGTGTGGAGAGCGCTGCTCGCGGTGGCATCGCAAGGCGCTCAGGGCGAGTTGGGTCTCCACCTGGTCGCGCGTGACACGTTGGCGCGCGCCGCCGTGGAGAGCAATCCTGATGCGAACCAGCATCTCGCGCCGGAGGTCTATACCGCCGCGCGCCGTGCTGGATAGCCGCTTTCCACCGACTGGCGCCTGGTGTCAATTGGAGGCCACAGGCGTTCGAGCCTATCGCACGCCTCTCATTGAAATCACGCGCGCCACTTCTGCACATATGACTTCTGCACCCATTCATGCCGGCGTGCGCTCGAGAGCGTCGATCTAGCGAGCGATGGGTGATACAAGACCGCTGGATGGTTCACGCGTGAAGCCGAGCGCTCTCCATGGCGTCTCTCCTCCCAGCTCGCCACCACCGCGACCGCCATCGCCACCGCCACCTTGCTGCTTTGGACCACGCTCCGCACTCTTTCAGCGCGCGCCGCGCGCCTCGTTGACTAAGAGTGCGCTCTGATTCAACTCGGGCGGCGCGCGAAGCGCAGAGCCGTGACGCGCGGCTGGCCACTGAGACGACGCCCGCCACACCCCTGGCGCGCCGCATGTGGCTGGGAGGCGCAGTGCGGCGCTCATATGGCGCGTGGCCAGAGCGACTGAGTCGCGATTCGTGGCGGCCGAGCAAGGCGCCGACGCGAAAAAAAGAGCGACGGTACTGTCGCGCGCGGACGGAGAAGAGTGCTCCGCGCGCGAGGACCACGCGTCATGGCTCGCTCGCGTGGCGCAAGGATGGCGGTTGGGGGCGATGCGAGGCGACTGGAGCGGCAGCCGGCGATGTGGTCAGTGTGAGCGCGAGTGTGTGCGTGCGTGTGTGCGGTGGCGGCACGAACGAACACGCGCGTAGCCATATTGGCAATGCCGTCGCTAGTACTCGGCGGCCGAGTCGGCGGCGCGAGGTTGTGCGGCTTGAGCGAGCGGCATCGGTCGCCAAGCAAGCCACGGGCAGGCAAAGGGCAGACCGTGTCTGGACGCGGACCCTCCTCCATGGCAACTGGCGACCCGTGTGCATACTGAAACCACGTCAAAAGACGCCTTGGCGCACGCTTTCCGCCCACGAGCTCGAGATGACATTACTCACAGCGCGGAGATGCCCTCGCGGCGGACCAAGCAAGCTCAGAGGTGACGGTGGCGCCGCTCGGTACTGAACACCAGCGCGTCTGAGTTGGCGCGCCGCGCCACACCGCCACACGTCCGCGCATGGTTTGAGTGCAGACCAAGCGCGGCGCGCTGGAGTATGCGCGCCGAGGTGCAGGCGCCGCCTTGCCGGCCTATCGCGCGCTCATGGCGCTTTGCACGGCGGGCGGTCAGCGCCGGCGAAATTGTGAGGCGGGTTAGTAATGTAGTAACGCGCGCCACACGCGATCTCCAAAAACGAGTTGACTACGAGCCATGCTGTCGGCGAAAAAGATAACTCGGCGCATTAGCTAAGGCGGCGGCGGCGGTGGGCAAGTCGCGACGTGTGGCGCTCGAGCGCGGCGCGGCCGACGGAGCGCTGGGGACCACGTCAAGCCGTGGGCGAGTGCCACGGAGCCGCTGGTCCTGACTGGCAGCCAGAGGCCGCGGACGGCGGCGGAGGGAGCGCGGGGAGGCTCGAGAAGTTGAGTGGATCAATGCGCGCGCCACATCCGAACGGAATCGGATTTTCTCGTTGGACAGTCAAGTCCGCGCTCGCTCTCGGTCAATCCGCATCCCTCGCCGGCTCAAGCGACTGCTGCTACGATGCGATGTGATGCGCTGCGATGCTTGTCAGTCCACTTTCGTATCCTCGCGGCTCGCTCGAGTGTATGTCAACAAGAGAGACGGGCGCTTCCTCGACAACATCTTGTTGCGCGGCGCGGCATCCGCCCCTCCTCCTCCGGTGTCACCACGCTGCGCAGACCGTATATGTACACTCGGCGCGTTGGATTTTCTTCCCTCCGATCCTCCGCAGCACCGGCGGTGGCGCCGCAGTGACACGCTCGACTAAATGCGACGGCACGAGCGGTGGATATTCCCGTTCCCCGCGTTCAACCGGTGCGTCAAGACGAACAAGTCGCGCGCAACCCGATCTTTTTCAGCCTCGGGAGGCGATGTTGAATATGCTCCACCCAGGCAGCTGGTTTCTCGGCATCGAAAAATAGCGTTGTTCAATCCCATCTGGTCGGCAATTTTTGCAGTGGTATACAAACGGCAAGACGGACAAGCACCTGCTACGTTGGAAGAAAAGAATCGGAGCGTGGACACTGTCCGCGAAAATAGAGGCAGTGACTTGTGTTGGCGTTTGTATGGTCTGATCCGGCTTCCTGTCGTGAGTGAGTGAGCAGCAGCGAGCGGCGGGCCGAACCGGCGCGCCAGCAGCGCGGCATCAAGTCTTCCGATCAGCATTGACTCGCGCGACCAAGCGCGCGGAAACTGGAACGATAGAAAGCCCAGCGCGCGCGCGCGTCGCGATGGCGAATTAGGATCTCTGGTTTGCGATGGATGGATTCCAAGATGCGCGCGCCACCAACACGCAGGCCTTTCCCCGCCCGTGGAATGGGCAGCGATCGGGCCAGTGGCGCGCTGGCGCCTTGCTCCATCGAACGCAGCCATGAGCGCGCTGCCGGATGGACCGGCTCTTCGACAGGTGCTTCAGGACCAGCTGTTCCTGCATCACGCCGACGGCGTTGAGGCCCACTGCGGCGGCGGCCAAGTGGTGGCGCTAGTCTCTCGGCCGCGATGTATCGCAGACTGCAGTGCCGGCGGGCGTGCGCGCTTGCGGCACCATCTGCCACTTGTCAGAAAGCTCTGGCGGGTTCGACGACAGCTGTAATCGCATAAGCCGTGAGATACTTGTGGCTATAGCGAAGCCAAGTCGCGCGAGCACCCACGCGCCGCATACTCAGCGCAAGACGATTCCGGTCGCTCGCCTACCTCCCGAGCATACCGTACGCCTGTGAGCGCCTCGCTCGCTCGCTCGCACTCGGACCGCCCGCCGCCACCACCGCCGCCAGCACTCACGCTCGTTACATAATCCAATTCGCTCGCTCCGCGCCACGCCACGCCACGCCCGGAGGCTCTAGACTCTCCGCGCGCTGTCGCCTCCCGGCCGACGAGCACCTGCCTGCATCCCCTGCATCCCCTGCATCCCCTGCCCCTCCGGCGCGAGACCGACGTAGCCAGGCGAGCCACTGCCTTTGCTCGTCGCCGTCGCCAAAATTAGCTTCCACAACAAGCGACCGAGCGCGTCCCCGAGCCCGCCGCCGCCGCCGCCTGCCGCCTCGTCCTCGGCCTCGACCTCGACGGCCATGTCTTCGATGGGCCTCCACGCCGCGCGTGAAGAGCTGGGGCTGCCCAACCTCGGCGCCGGACACATGGGCTTCCTGCCGGCGTCCTCGGGACCGATGCACGCGCAGGACGCGATCGGCGGACTGCCAAAGCCCATCGCGCTCAGCCCGCGCACGTTCGGCATGGAGGACCTGCGCGACTTCTGCGCGCCGCTCGGGTCCTTCAAGACGGGGCTCACGCCGCGCTTCAGCACCGGGCTCACGCCGCGCTCGGGCTTCACGCCGCGCTTCACGACGGGCTTCACGCCGCGCATCAACACGTCGGTGCTGCCCGAGCCCGTGCCGACGTCCTCGGCGCCGGCCGCCTACCTGCGCTCGGGCTACTCGCCGCGCGCAGACGTGAACCAGAAGATCTCGCCCTCAGGCTTCACGCCCAAGGACGTGTCGGGGGTCAAGGTGCCCATGCGCTTCCCCGGCGCGTTCGCGGCCAACAGCCCGCCCGAGCCGTACAAGCACGCGAGCATGCCGCACGAGCAGCCGCACCCGCACGCGCACGCGCATCACGCGCACCACCAGCAGATGGCCGACATGGCGGCCATGAGCATGCCGCTGAGCTACGACTACCTGAACCGGCCGGTCATCGCGCCGCCCATGGACCCGGCGGCTGTCGCGCGCGCGTCGAACGCGACGCCTGGCTCAGACCGCGTGTCGGACCAGGAGGACATGGACGAGCGCCGGCGCATGAAGAACCGCGAGCGCGTGCGCAAGTGCCGCAAGCGCAAGCAGGACCGGCTCAACTTCCTCGAAGACCGCACGGCCGAGCTGGAGAAGGAGAACGGCCAGCTGCGCGCCAAGATGGCGCGCGTCGACGCGGCGGCGGCCGAGCCGCTGGGCGAGGCGCAGCTCAACGAGCTGCGCAAGAAGCAGAACACGACGCTCGCAGCCTACGTGCGCGCGCACAATGAGGCCGAGGGCGGCGCGTTCGAGGCCGGCGCGCGCAACATCTGGGCTGACAAGGCCGAGCTCTCGCTCGCGGGCGAGCGCGTGGCCGGCATCGAGGCCATCCTTGACTGCAAGCGGCGCAGCGCGGACGTCTTTTCGTCCTACAAGCTGCGGCGCTACGACGTGCAGTGGCGGGCCGGTGCGCCGGCGCACGACCAGTGCGACGTGACCTTCGACGTGGACGTGGTGCTGGCCAAGCCGGCCGCCGCCGACGCGGCGAGCGTGCCGCTCACCTCGCCCTTCGGCGAGCTGGCCGCGCTGCTGGGCGAGGGCGAAGCGCTCTCGTTCCGCATGGTCTCGCGCGTGACCTTTGACGCGGACGGCAAGATCGCCGAGGAGGCGCGCCAGCTGGACCTGGCCCAGGTGGCGCAGCGCGCGCTCGAGCGCTTCGCCGACTCGCCGGCCAAGGCCGCGGCCGCGCTCCGCGTGCTGGTCGCGCGCGCCTGAGCGAGCGAAGACGCCATGAGAGGAGACGAGAGGCTCGCGGCGGCCGTCCGTCCGTCGCGTAGAGATGTTTCAGTATGACGAGCGGCGCGCACGTCGCGCCGACGGAGACGACGGACAAGGACTCGCACGCGAGCACCACGCTGTATCATACGCCGCAGTAATAGATAACGATGTGTTTCGTCAATCCTGTCAAGGATCCATCGATCGATCGATCCATCGTCACCGATCCAATGGATCTATCTGCTCCTGCGTGGATCCATCGATCCGCTCATCCGTTGATCTGTCGCTCCGTTGATCGGTCATTCGATCCGTCATTCGATCCGTCATCGGTCACTGGTCGGTGAGAGTCGCGGGATTCTCATCGCTGTCGTCGTTTTCGTCATCTATGCGTGTACTGAGCGTCGTCTACTTACTTCTACTGCGTCTACAAGAGCCCCGAGCGCGAGAATAAAGAGGTAAAAGGGGAAAGCGGCGCGCAACGTCCGCTGTCGCATCGTCCATCGTCCAGGCGCGGCGTGCAGCCATCTACGCGCGGCGCGCGACGTCTGCAGGCGACACAGAAGCGGCAAACCAGCGTTAGGTCGGCTCGTGCCAACAACAGCGAGCTGGTCCGCGCGAGTGCGCGTAGGAAGCGGGCCAAGTCGCACCGTGGAAGACCGAGTCGATCGTGGGGATGTTGTTCGCCTGGATGATCTCGGCGGGCACATCGCTCATCTCGTTCAGCTCCTGCAGAGCAACGCGCGCGATCAACAACAGCTTCCTCCCTCCTCACTCGCTCGCTCCATGCGATCGTCAAAGCAGCAGAGCGATGTCGCACCTGGATCTCCTTGAACGAGCCGAGGTACTGGATGTCACCGCCGAGCGCGTCCTGCAGAAAGACCTGGGGGAAGTTGCCGCGGATGCCGCTGGCCTCGAAGTACCGGTCGCGCGTCTCCTTGTTCTCCTCCAGGCTGCAGTCCACCTCGGAGAAGACGATGCGCAGGCCGTCCAGCATCTGCTTGAGCTGCGAGATCTGCGACTTTTGCTCCGCGATCGAGACCATCGACGACGTCAGCACCACGCACGTCTGGACGCGCGGATGGTGCCGCCGGTGTGTACAAGACGTCCGTTAGTGCGGAGAGTTACTGGGCTGGGCGATCGGCGTCCTTCGCGGGCGGCGCGCACCTTGGCGGCAGACGGACTCATGTCGACGCGGACGGCTCAGGCGACTGCTCTCCTCGCGTCGAAAGGCAAAGTGTCGTCGCACGCCCCTTCTAAGTTCCAAATTTGGCTCGCCCGTTCGCAGCCAATGAAAGCCCTAGCCACGTACGCACTCCCGTCTAAGTACGATATTGTCGCGTAGGCAGCGAATCATGCTGAGGTGCGGAGTAGCCGCCGTGAAGCTTCCGCGAACGCGACGACGAGTCCAGCGAGGAGAGCGGCACGGCGGCGACACTGCGTCTTGTATGGGTGGCGCGGACGAGCCGCATGGCGTCACGCCAAGGCGCGTGCGCGGTCATCGGCGCCGGCGCGCCAAGCAGATGATGGGGCATTGGCGAGCAAGCTGCCCGGACTTTCGGGCGGACGGGCGACGCACGAGCGCGAGCGCCACGCATCCACGCAGCGGGTGTATTGATCCGGAACGGGAGAATGGAAGCCGCACGCGCGGGTGGGTAGCGCATGCCAGAGTGTTCGCGCCGAGCGCGGCTAACGGGCGATTGATGCGCTCGCGTGGCGGTGGAGCGGCCTTCACGCTCCGGGGGCAGCCCATTCGCGTTAGCGCCGACTGCTTGGGCTCGTGCGGCGCATCGCATCGCTCGCGTCACTGCAGAAGGCATAGTGCGGGCAGGAGATGCCGCTGTTGCGAAAGACGCGATCTCGTGTATTGGCGTGAGTGAGAGGACCGACGCGGCGCGCACTCGGACGGTGTGTTGCCGCCGGTCGCCGGCCGCTGGCCGCCGCATACTCGGCAATGCTCAACAATGCAGGTTGCATCGCGCATGAACGCACCTCGGTTGTGGTGAAGAGTCTCTTGGCGATTCGTCTCCATCGGACGCGGCGTCCAAGGCGCCTAACGAGCTCCTCAACCACGCACTCCTGGCATTGACGCTGTCGCTGCTGGCTGCCGACGCGAAGGACACAAGTGTCCGGGAGCTACCGAGCAGCAGTCACCTCTCGGCGCTCTGCTGGCTACTGCGGCTGAACGGCTGAACGGCTGCAGCGCGAGGCTCGTGCTTCAGTAACGACCCTTCCATCAGCGTCGGCCGGCATGATCGCTCCCGCTTCAACTCGCCTCCTCGCCGTGATGCCAATCACCTGCGGCTCGTGATTGGCCCGATGCCTCTCGTCACAGCCCCTCATTGGTCGGGTGATTGCCCAATGGTGGAGCGTATCTGCCCTGACTCCAGCATTGCGAAAACCTGTCACGGATCTCCCCCTTTTCCAGCAACTGCCTGCCGCATTTACTAGGTCTATGAGACTCCAGGTTGCGTAATTAAAGCATCGGAGCTCTTCCACAGCCAGCACCTTCGACCAGCAGCAGCGCCTCGCCATCGATGGTAACAGTCGCCGTGCAGCCCATGACCATCCAAGCGCAGGCGACTCACTAATCGGCTTGGCGCGCCGGAACCGCGACTTCTCCTCGCGTCTCTCGCTCGCTCGCGGCCGAGCGCATTGCCTCACGTGCGCCGTCCTTCTCGCCACTCGTCTCGCCTCTTCCTCCTCTCCAAGCGACGGTCGACGGCCGACATGGCGCCGACTGGCACAACAACGACGCGCAGCCTGGCGGCTCTCGTGCTGGCCATGGCTGCGGCCGTGGCGACGGCACAGATCGTGGAGGACTCGACGGTGCTCGACGTCGTGGCTGAGGCCGCGTGCGAATCGACCGCTGACTGCCGCGTGCAGGGCCTCAACGACTGGGTCTGCCGCGCAGGCGTGTGCGAAGAGGACGCGCCGCTGTTCCCGCTCTCGCGCACCGAGTTCGTGGGCTCCGTCGGCGCATTCGTCTGCACGGTGCTGTCTGCCGGCTCGGGCCTGGGCGGCGGTGGGTTGCTCGTGCCCGCGTACATCATCTTGATGAGTCTGTCGTCGCACGAGGCGGTGCCACTATCCAAGGCGACGATCTTCGGCGGCGCGATCGCCAGCTTCATCCTGAACATCCGCAAGCGTCACCCGCTCGTGCGCAGCAGGCCGATCATCGACTACGAGACGGTGCTGCTTATGGAGCCCATGACACTGGCGGGCACTATCGTGGGCGTCAACATGAACGCGGTCTTCCCCGAGTGGCTCATCACGGTCTGCATCGTGTGGTTGCTGACCAAGACAGCGCTGCGCACGTTCACCAAAGGCAAGAAGATCTGGAGCGAGGAGACGTCTGCGGACAGGAAGAAGGTCGCGGACATTGTGAACTACTGGAAGCTACTGCCGTACGAGTCGCAGCTCAAGCAGTTCCAGCTCGTGGCGCTCGCGTACCTCAAGTGGAAGGCCTACAAGCGGCCTGCCGAGCACGCGGCCGAGCTCAAGCTCAAGGTGCTCGACAGCGTCGCCTTCTCGGACGCGGACGAGCACGGAGGGTCATCGTCCACGAGCACGGATGACGACAGCGGCAGCGACGTTGACAACGAGAGCGAGTCGCTGATCCACAGCGTCAACTCGAGCCAGCTGATGCGCACGATCCGTGGCAAGAAGCATCGCAAGGCGCCTGCGCAACCGCTGCCGCCGCTGTCGCTCGAGGAGATGGTCAAATCGCGGCGCATCGTTCCGCTCATGGACCTGCTTGTGCTGTGCCTCACGTGGATTGGGCTCGTGCTGTTCTCGCTGGCCAAGGGCGGCCACGGCACGCCAAGCATCGTCGGTGTGTCGTGCGGCAGCGTCGGGTACTGGTCGCTCGTGGCGCTCGCCTTCCCGTTCTTCGTGCTTGTGACCATGTACTACGGCCACAAGATCAGCCGCTTCCACGACCGACTGCAGGCGTCGGGCTTCGAGTACGCCAAGGGCGACGTCGTGTGGACCAAACAGGCCGTGGTCAAGTACCCAGCGTTCTGCACTGCGGCTGGCGTCGCGGCGGGTCTGCTCGGCATTGGTGGCGGTATGGTGAAGGGCCCGCTGCTGCTCGAGATGGGGCTGCACCCGCAGGTGGCGGCCGCGACGTCGTCGTCCATGATCCTCTTCACCTCGTCGGCCACGACAGTGCAGTTCATCATCCTGGGTACGCTCACGGTGGAGCACGCGCTCTGGCACGGAGCCATCGGTTTTGTCTCGGGGCTCGTCGGGCAGATCGGTATGTCGTACTTGATCCGCAAGTACCGCAAGTCGGCGTTCGTGATCTTCCTCATCGCCTTCGTGATCGGCTTCTCGGGTCTCATCATGGGCTTCCTCGGCGTCGAGCGCCTCTCGGAGATCGGCGTCGGCGGCTTCCGCTCGCTCTGCGCCGTGTAGACACTACCTAACTTAAGGAACGTTCCTCTCCATCGTCGCAGCGCCAGTTGATCACTCGCTGGCGCCACTTGCGTGACATCGAGACGGATGCGCTCACTGCCTTGCCATACGGCCGCGAGTCTTCCACAGCGCTCGGTGGCGCGAGCGATTCGGACGGAACACACGCAATGGACGGAGCTTACGCCGCGGACAGACCGAGAGCCGCGGGAGGAGCGCCAGGCGGTGGAGGAAGCAGCAAAAGACAATTGCCTGTTATTTGTCGGAGCTCGCGCCGACCGTCGCGAGTCAGCGCGAGGCGACTGTGCCCACCATTAACGCGCCAGCGTCGCAGCAAACCCTCCTAACATGCCGAGCAAGAGCCAGGAAGCGCCAAGCCGCCTTACTTGCCACCCGGGCCGCCGGCAAGGATGCCGACCGTGCGGCCGCGACGGCCAGTCGTCTTGGTGTGCTGGCCACGCACCTTGAGGCCCCACCAGTGGCGCAGACCGCGGTGCGCGTAGATCTTCTTGAGGCGCTCGAGGTCGTCGCGCCACTTGCCCACGAGGTTGTTGGCCACCACCTGCGAGTGCTTGCCCGTCTTGTAGTCCTTCTGCCGGTTGAGGAACCACACCGGGATCTTGAACTGCTGCGGGTTCTGGATGATGGCGACCAGACGCTCGATCTCGTCGTTCGTCAGCTCACCGGCACTGCAGTCAGAGGGGACAACAGCATCACGACGCGGTCAGTATGAACAGTCGCCGTGACGGACGCGCGGGGCGATCGGACACGCCACAGTCAGCGAGCGTACCGCTTGGTCACGTCGACTTCCGCCTTCTTGCAGATCATGATGGCGAAGCGGCGACCCACACCGGGGATGGCGGTCAGCGCGACCCAAGCCTTGCGGCGACCATCGATGTTGGTGTTGAGGATACGGAGAATGTGCTGGAAGTCGGGCCCGATAACAAGCGACTGCGCCGGCGCAAAGGCATCACCAGTCACACGAAGTTAGCGACCGCGGCGCGGCGATACACCACACTGCTCCACGCCCTGCAGACTCTCGCCCCGCGCCCCACGCCCCACGCCTCACACCTCACGCCCTCAGAACTGGCGAGTGCGCCACGGCCCAAATGCCGGTCATCAGCCGCCGCCGACCGTAAGAAGGCGTCGAGGTCCTGGCTGCATTGCAGCTCGACTGCTACGTCGCGGACGCTCTCCTGTCTCGTAGCAAGGGCGTGGGCGATGGCGCGCCGCCGCTCGGGAGGCTGCAGGCGGCGCGCGGTAGCACGCGCGGGCTCGGAGCAGCAGGGCGAGGAGGGGAGGACGCCATCGACCGCCGGCGGAAGCGTACCATGGTGAACGATGCTTTTGCTTCTGGCGGTGGGAGCAAAGTGGCCGGCAAGCTCAGCGCGATACCCGCGGCCACCGGCGCTCTCTCTTGGTTTCAGTATGACGGCGCAAATGACTGGCAGTCGCGACCCGAGGACAAGCCCTCAGCCACTTATACTGCGCTCTATTTCTTCCAATCCTGGCTGGAAGGTTGTCTATTTCGTCCAATCACAACGATTGCGGGGTAGGTTTCAAAATGAGAGTGTACCGTGCTTACTCTTAGTAAAGCGCCGTCTATTATAGCGGACAGCTTCCAGGATTCGGACTTTAGCGGGGCACCGGGATCCCCCCTCGCCGTCGAAGATTTCCCGAGCCAAAAAGCAGCGGAAGGCTCGAGCGAGAGAAGAAGGCGCGCCGGTGCCAGCGCCACCTCAGGAGAGCAGCAGCCGCAGCGACCGACCGACGCACCCGCAGCGACATGACGGACTTCCGGCGCACGCAGAGCACGTTCGGGGACGCGTTCCCCACCGAGGAGCAGCTCGCGGGAGGCTTCAACTTCGACAACTGCCGCCGCAACGAGCTGCTGCTGGCCCAACCCGGCGGCGCGCAGAAGATCAAGGCCACCAAGACGGGCACGACCATCGTCGGTGTCGTCTATAAGGACGGTGTCGTGCTTGGTGCCGACACGCGCTCAACCGGCGGATCCATCGTCATGGACAAGAACTGCGAGAAGATCCACTACATCGCGCCGAACATCTACTGCTGCGGTGCTGGCACGGCCGCCGACACGGAGAACACCACTGGTACTGCGCGCGCGCATCCGACTCGCCCGCGATAGTTCACTGGCAACTAACGCAGAGTGTGGAACGACGCAGCCCTGATCTCGTCCCAGCTGGAGCTCCACCGCCTTGTACGTTCAAGCGCAGCCGGTCGTGGTGAGGGCAGACGCTTACAGGTTGCTCTCTGCTGCCGGCGGTGACCACTAGAACACGGACACGCAGTCACGCGTGGTGACAGCCATGACGCTGCTGAAGCGCATGCTCTTCCAGTACCAGGGCTACGTTTCGGCAGCGCTGGTGCTCGGCGGCGTCGACGTCACGGGTCCGCACCTGTACACGGTGTATCCGCACGGCAGGTACACTGCTCAGCTATCACACATCGATTCCGCCGGAAAGATCGATCTTAACGGCGCTCTCTGCTCTGTCGTGCAGCACGGACAAGCTCCCGTTCGTGACCATGGGCTCTGGCAGTCTTGCGGCCATGTCGGTCTTCGAGCACGGCTACAAGGACGGCATGACGGTGCGACCTCCTCATTCTCCAATCTGGTAGAACACTCCTTGCCTGACGACTGCTGCGTACGTTTGCAGGAGGCCGAGGCGAAGAAACTGGTGCAGGACGCGATCCTCGCGGGTATCTTTAACGACCTGGGCTCGGGCAGCAACGTGGATCTGACAACCATCAAGACGGTCAACGGCAAGGTGGAGGTCGTCAAGGAGTTCAACTGCATCAAGCCCAATGAGGTGTCGGCGCTGCGCTCCCAGATCCAGCGCGATGTCGTCACCCACGTCCCACGCGGCGCAACCCGTGCGTCTTGCCGATCGGTTCGGAGGCGACGGGGGCGAGAATGCTGACACGACGATCGTTCCCTTTGTGTTGGTGCGAGCAGGTGTGCTCTCGTCCAAGTTCGAGCCGTTCCCGGCGGCCATCACGGTGGAAGATGCGACGCCAATGGAGCTGTAGATCTCACCCGGCGCTGAAAGGCGACACGACGGACAGACGGACGGACGGAGCGGACGCGTCCTCTGATTAAGCTCTGCGCGTGAGCAGCGAGAACACGATCGGGTCCGCAGCGCTATGATGCCTTCACGTCTAGTTTGCCGCTGCTCTGCACTCTCGCCACCCTGCACACGGTTCGACCGATCGACGGAGCATCAATCGACGCTCGCCGAGTACATTGCGCCTACACTCCTTCCATCTGCGGCTGCCGCCGGACTCAGGCTCTGTCTAGGACAGCGACAGAAGGCTCGGGCGAGAGGATCTGCGCGCTCAACTCGAGCTTCTCGACGACGTCGACCGGGATCGCGAATGCCGGGTGGATCTGGCGCACCGGCACGAATTCGGGATGCTTCTCGCGCTCGCGGTCAAAGTACCCGAGCATGCACAGCCCGGCGATACCAAAGAACGTGTGGAACACATCGGCGACATTGCCCGGGCGGTCAGCGATGCCGCCGTCGTCGCGGTCCTGGCACGCGAGGATGAACTCGATGAGTTTCTCGCGGCTGATCCAGTCCAGCTTGCCGACCATGATGAGCGACGAAATGTTCCACCAGCTGTAGCACACGTCTGCCTGCTTCTCCGGCCGCCCGTTGAGGCCGCCCGAGTCGCACTGGCGCTCGCACAGCCACCACCCGAGCAGCTCGTCGTCCACGTACTGCCGTGTCATGCAAACAAACGGGCACGCAGCAAGCACAAGAGCAGTATTGCGTCCACTCCGTCAGCAGTCGACCAGGAGCGACGGCGATTTGGTATGACATGGTACAGCCGGCGTCCGCGCGCGCGCACCTGCTCCAGCGAGTGGCCGAGCGAGAGAGCACCAACGGCCGTGAAGATGTGTCCGCCATGCGACTCGCAGCCTGAGTGTCGAGCCAAGCCACCGTGTCAAGTCAGCGAGCGTCGTGCTGCAACATATTGCGCGCACATCGGCAGCCGCACCGACCTGGGATGTTGCCGAAGCCGCCGTCAAAATTGCGGCACGAGTCAATGTACTCCATGGCCTTGGGCACGTCGACGAGGTCCAGGCGGTCAAGGATCTTGAGCGCCGACAGAGCGCAGTAGGTGAACTTGGTGTCGATCTCGGTCCACTCGTCGCCACCGAACGACCCGTCCGGCTGCTGCAGCGACGCCACGTACTGCGCCGTCTTGTCGGCGTCCACGCGCTCGAGTGCATCGAGCATCGCGAGCACCAACAGCGCATGCAGCGTGTATAGCAGGTGGCGGTCGTGGCCGACGTTACCCGCGAAACCCCCGTCCGGGTGCGCGCACTGCATCACCCAGTCGACGATCTCGGCCGGCTGCATGTCCTGCTCGCGGCCGAGCAGCGCCATGGCGCCGACGCCCCAATACATCCCGCTCACGCGCATATGCTCCACCATGCACGACTCGAAGTCCTCCTTCTTGTTTCGCAGACCCAGTAGGTACTTTGCGTGCAGCTCCAGGTCAAACTCGGCCGGCGTTGCCGGCGACAGCGACGCCATCGTCCGCCACTCTTCTGCTCGCTCTTTGCCGGCAATCCGAATCCACGACGGAAGGAGCGGAGGGATATGTGATGGTGTGGGCCACCCATATTTGACATATAGAGTGGACCACTTTAATCTCGTTAAATCGATACCAGACTATCGGCTGATTGATTGCGAGATCAACCTTCATTGTCTTTCCCCTACGCAATCATGGCTGAAGAGCAAGGGATCCAGCACCACCACCTTTGCCACCACCTTTGCCACCACCTTTGCCACCGCCGCCACTGCCGCCGCCACTGCCGCCGCCACTGCCGCCACCGCCGCCGTCACCGCCACCACCGCCACCGCCAGCAGTGCTCCTGCTCCCTCATTCGTGAATCCGCGACCCGAGCACCAGATCTCCTCCGCTCCCCACTGGCCACTCACCGACAGAGATGCCCGCGTTCCCCTCCATCACACTCACGTACTTCGCGGCCGCG
>JAADYC010000229.1:0-28682 GCA_023338135.1 Phytopythium kandeliae | reverse complement strand
TGTTTGTTGCGTTGCGTCCGTCCAGCCACTGGCTCGGACTCGCCAGTTGTTGGATCAATAGGCGCGAATTGTCACTCGAAGTGCGTTTCAGGTGCTGACGCGCACTGAATCAATTCTAATTGGTTGGTCTCCGTGAGTGGGCCGATTGGATTCGATATAAATCGCTCGTGCGACAAGCTTGACAAAATCAGACTGCACTGCATCTGGATGACGACATCGCTTCTCCGCCCATCGTCACCGCATCGATGCATTGATCACTGCAACGCGCTCAGGCGCTTGCTCCACTGACGGCCACTGCAGGAAGAAGTACGAGCGTCGGTTGCCGCCCATGCTCGAGCTTTGAGATGACCCCGAGGCGCTGCGCTGTCCTGGAATGTCGCTCGGCGCGATATCAGCCAGCCGGGAAGGACGGCGCCGCAGCGCACGCACGCGTCACAGACTCGAGGCGCTCACGATCGGGTTCACGAGCTTCCCGATCGCCTCAATCTCGACTTCAACCACGTCCCCCGGCATCAGATATACCGGCGGATTGCGCGTGAAGCCGACGCCCTGGTCCAAGTGAACATCGCGCAGAGTCAGCGGTGATGACGCCCTCCAGTCAGCAGATCCGAGCGTCATCGTACCTCGGGCGTCCCGGTGATGATGACGGTGCCTCGCGGCAGCGTCGCGTCCTGCGAGAGCTCGCTGATGAGCTGCGCGACCGAAAAGATCATGTCGGCGGTGTTGGAGCGCTGCATGACCTCGCCGTTGAGATACGTTGCGATGCCGAGCGCCTGTGGATCCGGGATGGCCTCCGGCGCGACGAGCACGGGACCGAGCGGGCAGAAGGTGTCGAACGTCTTAGCGCGGCACCACTGGCCTCCCCCACGCTTGCCCTGCCATCTGCGCGCCGAAATGTCGTTCGCGCACGTGTATCCGCCCACGAACTGGAGCGCGTCGCCTTGGCTCACGTCGCGGCAGTCTCGACTCAGTACGACTGCGAGCTCGCACTCGTAGTCGACCTCCGGCGGGTCCGATGCGATCCGCGGGATCACGACCGGATCGTGCGGGTTCTGCACTGTGTTGAGGCCCTTGGTGAACAGCACTGGGTACTTGGGCAGCGGCATCTTGGTCTCCTCCGCGTGCTTGCGGTAGTTGAGTCCAATGCACAGGATCTGAGACGGCGCGACGGGCGCCAGCAGCTTCCTCACTGTCGCGAGCTCGCCCGTGAACTTTCGGCTGCCCAGCGGGTCGTCGTTCTCCACGACCCACGCCGATGGCGCGTCGCTCTGCGGGGGGCCGTCGCGTTGGCCGCAGCGAACAGCGCCGGACTCGTCGATGAAGCGGATGAGGTGCGTGGCGCGTCCAACCGGCTGCGAAGACGAGAGCGCGCGCGCGTGCGCCATCAACACCGCTTGGCGGCGCACAGGTCCATGGCGTGGCCCCAGCGCGCTTCCAAGCGGGAGGGCCAGGAGGCGGCGAGCGATCGCCATGAGCTCTCTCAGGAAGACCGGAGTTCGCACCACAAGATGTGGTTGATGTTCAAGGAGACGCGAAAATAGTGTGGTGGACGTATCTGTTCCAAACCGATGGGGTACACCCTATATTGAGATTTGAGTGGTCTCTGCTTCAACGTGGTCCAGGAGCGAACAGTGCATCATCATCACTAATGTGCGTGCTGCAGACGCTCGTGCTGCGCCAGCATTCTGCCACCTTCCTCGTTGCGGCCGAAATAGATCAGGTGTGGAGATTGGTGGGCACTAACTTGATAGTCAATAACTAGGCGCGTCTTCATCATAGTCCCGGTCGGGCGAGCGCTGTCCATGCCTTCGAATGGAGAGTGCTGTGCGTTTCGCACCTTCCGGCTTGACTGACCGACCACTCGGCTGCCCGAGTCGAAGCATCCAACGAAGCATTTATTGCCTTGACTGTCGAAAAGCCCGCCTCTGTGAATCGCTTCTTTATCCACACATCACAGAGCTACTCATCCGAGGTGGACGCCGACGCCTGCTTCCTCGCTGTCGGCGATGAATCGAGATCGACCCACAGGTTTCGTTGCAGCTGGAGGATTGAGAGGTCAGTTTCCGTCCATTGGTAGTTCCATGGCGACGATGGGGTTTACCCATTTAGCCTACGAGATCTCCCTCCGTGCTCTCTCGATAGTTGAACCACCTGAAGCACTCGCCTTTGATCGTCAGGAAGAGTCGCTCGATCCGCACAAGAGCAGCCAGCAGGCGGGTGTGGACACTGAAGGAACGGTGTCTCTTGTCATCTTTATAAAGCATGACGGCCGTGGCGTGAATCAAAGCTGAGCGAGTACGTGCGTGTTGCTTCCTCGATGAAGTCCAAGGCAGTCGCGCCTGCTGCCTGTGGTTACAGCGCGACTCAGTCACTCGTCGGTCGAGTGGCAATGCCGTGGCGCATCGTTCCAAGGATGTAGACAACGACCGTACGCGTCTAACGCTGCAGTCCAACGGCGTGCACTCTTTTCATTGCCGAATGGATCACTGTAGCTTCGCTGAGAATCATTCGGCGCGGATACCGCAGGATCGATCGGCGGATGCGATTGGATGCCGAGAGCGGCACAAAAGGCACCGCGCCTCACGATCGAGTGCCCGTCGCCGTTCGGCCACAACAGACACGAGCGCGCACCTGCAGCTCGTCGGTCGCTGGTGCGCGAGAACTTTGAACGTCAGCCGATCCGACTGGCGCTCCGCCCAGCCATCCAAGTGCCCATGGACATACGACAAGCAGTGCAGATGGCTCTCGGATCTCTGTGGGCGTGCAGGCGTTGGCAGCCGCCATGCGGGAGCGCCTGGCAGCGGAGAAGCTTCCTCTTCCACAGGAGTGTCCATGGCGCTGCATAGATAGACCGGTGAAAGCCCGAGTCGCGCTGTTCGTCGCCCGCCGGACGCGAAAATAGCGAGGAGCAGAGCACCGGGCGGTGTTGACGCAGCCGCAAACGCGCTGGGAGAGCAAGCGGCAGCACGCGTGGTCCACGCCAGCAACTGTACATTGGCTGAAGCCTACTTTGTCCAAGTCAAATCGCGATCCTGGTCAACAGCGACTGGCGAGCAACAGTGGTGCACCAGCCGGTTGCGTAGAAGCTTCGTTGCCGGCTTCAACGACCGCGGACGCAAGAGTGCCACTATTGGCCTCTGCTTTCCGAGGAAATTGTTTGAGGTAGTACCTTGAATTGTCTACATATCCCGCATTGACCTCTTGTAGTGTCGAGAAAGTCCTAGAAGCGGTTGGATCTCCTACCAGCCGGCGCGACGGAAGGCATGCCAAGCGCGCACATGGCGCCTCTGGTTGTGGCTCCGCGCCGCCCATGACCGCGCTTCTGCCACGACGGCGACTGTGGGCGTAAAGGCATCTCTCGCTCTCGCTGCCCGCGGCAAAGGACGACGGGTCGCTCACTCCTTGATTTGCCGCGCGTTCGACAGAGCCAGCAGCAGCAGCAGCAGCAGCAGCAGTAGCGATGAAAGGGCCAGCGACACTCGCGCTCGCGGCAGGGGCCGTGGCCATGGTCGCCAGCGGCGTCGATGCGCGCGCCATGTACGCGCGGTTGGACTACCAGCGGTACCTGCAGGAGCGCAATGACACGCTGGTGGAGCTAGCGGCGTGGAAGGTCAAGTTCGGCGAGACGGCGACGAAGAACGGCTGGATGCCCGTGTCGGAGGATCGCAGCATCGACGACGACGACGAGGACCAGCTCCAGCGGTTCTTCCTCGCCAAGCAGGAGTGCGAGACAGCGTCGGCGGCCAACCCAAACGCCAACTTCTCGACCGATACGCCTTTCTCGCTCATGCTCCAGGAGGAGTGGCTGTCCGCGAGGGTGAGCGGCGGCTACATCTCTTTGAACAGCACCAATTCAACCGCGCGCCGCCTGCGCGGTTGGGGTGGTCACAAGTCTGGCCGCCACGGCCGGGGAAACTCTCAAGAACTCGAGTCGTCTCCAGGGACAACGACCACAACGTCCAAGCACTCGTCTGGCTCTGGAGTCACCACCACGACAACGACGCAGTCATCCGGTTCGGGGAAGTCCTACACATCCACGACGACGACGACCGATGACGGAAAAGGTGGCACCAAGACGAGCACGTCGTGGTCATCATCGTGGTCGTCAACGTCCGCGCCGAGCTCGGGGTGGACGTCGTCGTGGTCTTCACCTTCGGCTGCGAGTACGAGCACTAGCTCCGGCACTGGAGGCTACAGCTACGACTTTTCGCAGATTATCTCGGACTGGATGGGTCAGTGGGGTGTTGTTCAGCCTGCCGGAACGTCCGACTCGAGCTCGGCATCCTACACGTCTGCTCCTGCCACGACAACGGCCGCCCCGGCTGCTACGACGTCGGCGCCAGTTGCTACGACGTCGGCGCCAGTTGCTACGACGTCGGCACCAGTTGCTACGACGTCGGCACCAGTTGCTACGACGTCAGCTCCGGCGGCTACAGAAGAAGCGGCCACCACCTCAGTTGCGTCGGATGCGGATTCGTCGAGCGTGGACTGGTCTGAGACCACGTGCATGTCGGCCATCCAGTACCAGGGAACGTGCGGCGACTGCTGGGCATTCGCCACTGTCGCTGCGGTCGAGTCGGCGCAGTGCATCATGAACGGCCAGACTTCCATTACCAAGTACTCGGAGCAGCAGCTGACGAGCTGCGATACCCGAAACTACGGCTGCAACGGCGGCGCTCCAGTGTACGCCTTCGAGTACATCGAGGAGACTGGTCTGTGCACGGAGGCGGACTACCCGTTCACTTCTGACGACGGCAACTCGGGTTCGTGCGACTCGAGCTGCACCAAGGCTTCGACTGGTGTCACTGGGTACGAACAAATCAGCACGGCGGACGAGCTGGCCTCTGTCGTCGCCAGCCAACCTGTCGTGGTGGCCGTCGCGTCGTCGAACTCGGTCTGGAAGCAGTACACTGGCGGCGTCGTGTCTTCGTGCGACTCGAGCACGCTGGACCATGCCGTCGTCGTCGTCGGATACACGGATTCGGAGTGGAAGATCCGCAACTCGTGGGGCGAGAGCTGGGGCGAGGAAGGCTACATCCGCATTGAGCGCACGAGCGATAGCGACGGCGTGTGCGGTATGTACCAGGACATGTCATACCCGACCATGTCGTAGAGAGCCTGTGCGTGCGTGTAGACAGACGGCTGTGTGTGACGCCCAGCCATGTCGTGCCATGCGTGTTAGTGTAGTTGCGTGCTGTGTCGACAGGAGATGCACGACCGAGGGCGGGCATCGCCATCGCGGTTTTGACAAATCAATGTATCATTAGTCGATCACGACGAGAAGTTTGCTTCCACATCTCCTCGAGCTGCCTGGCTGGCAATCAATCAGGCGGTGCGGTATTATTCGCGGTGATCGATCGCCTCGCTCTTTCTTGACTTTTGCTCCCCACCTCCGACGGTGTGTGCGGAGGCCATCAGAATAAGGCGGCTTGTGCGTCTTCTGTTCGTGGAGAACCCGCGGACGCGTTCTTGCGCGCCTTTACTGGCTTCGGTGCGCCGTCGCATCTCGGGAGCTTTCTGGCTGGCACTCAGCAAGACAAGTTGGCTGAGGGCATGCTCAAGGACGAGCGGGGACATGCGATCCAGCGGAACCGCGCAGTCGATGGATGCCGCCGCGTCACCGATCGCTCGCAAGCCACCTGGCGCGCCGGAACTCACCACCGCAGCAACGAATATCCGGATCGCCTCGTGGATACTCGACACGCGAGAATCGGGAGCTTGAAGGTGGCGTGCATCCTTGTCATGCGTCCTGGTACGACCTGAATCAGATATCGGTGGGGGCAGCTGGTTTCGAGGTGCCACCGGTCCGCGTTTTGCTATCCGAGCGCGAGAAGCTCGCGGGTGCAGCGTGTGGCTGCCCCTGAGCTCGTCGCGGAGCGGCCTCGAGAAGTGGGGGCGGATGCTGAATTGGGGCGTTCGTATAAGCGGCGGTGGCTGTGGCACTGGTCGGACAAGGCACTAGCTCTCGAGTGTCGCCGCAGTTTCTCCCACTTTCAAACTTGCCTCCGACCGAGCACCTCCATCAACCAACGCCTCAGCCTCTCGAGATGAAGACACTGGCCATCGCAGCGGCGCTGCTCTGGGCCTCCGCTTTCGTCGCCACCGACGCCCGGCCGATGCACGCGGGCATCGACTACGAGCGATACCTGCAGGAGAAGGACGATATCTCGGCCGAACTCGATGCGTGGAAGCAGAAGTACGGCGATACTGCTGCCAAGAACGGACTGATCCCAGCGACCGAGGACCGAAGCGCTGACGAAGCGGAAGAGGACCAGCGCCAGCGCTTCTTCCTCACCAAGCAGCGCATCGTCGAGGTGCAGGAGCTGAACCCGGACGCCAATTTCTCCACGGACTCGCCCTTCACACTCATGACGGACGACGAGTTCAGCACGTACGTGGCCAACTCGTATCTCCAGAGCAACAGCTCTCGTCCGGCGACCTCGCGGAAACTTCGCCGTCAGGAAGACACGACCACCGACATGTCTTCGTGGATTGATGCTGTCAAGTCGCTTGTGGAGATGGCGATCTCGCAGTTCTCGGCCGGGACGGTCATCCCCGCGAACGCGACCGACGATGGGAGCGACATCGCCTTCTTCAGTGACGGATCGACGGCGTCCGAGGCGTATAGCTTTTCGAGCGGACCCTCTGATTGGTGGTGGTGGCCCACGCCTGAGCCGTCGACGCCCGAGCCAACGACGTCGGCACCTTCGACACAGGCTCCAGTCGCTACGACAGCGACTCCGGTGGCAACCACAGCAGCTCCTTCTGTGGATGAGGAGGATGTGGTTGAAGGTGACAGCGACTCGGTCGACTGGTCCACCTCATCGTGCATGTCGCCCATCCAGGACCAGGGCCAATGCGGCTCGTGCTGGGCGTTTGCGACGGTCGCAGCCGTCGAGTCAGGCCAGTGCATCTCGAACGGCGAGAAGTCCCTTACCAAGTACTCGGAGCAGCAGCTGGTGTCGTGCGACTCGCGGAACTGGGGATGCAACGGCGGCGCACCAGAGTACGCCTACGAATACGTGCAGAGCAATGGCCTGTGCCTCGAAGACGACTACCCGTACTCGGCTGACAGCGGCTACAGCTCAAGCTGCAGCTCGAGCCAATGCGAGGCACAGGATACCGGTTTGAGCGGCTACTCGTACCTCCGAGGCGAGGACGAGCTGCTCACCGCGCTCAATGAGCACCCCGTCCTCGTGGCTGTCGCGTCGGGCAACAGCGTCTGGAAGCAGTACACTGGCGGCGTGGTGTCGTCCTGCGACTCGTGGCAGCTCGACCACGCCGTCGTCGCGGTGGGCTACGACTCGTCGGCCATCAAGATCCGCAACTCGTGGGGCTCATCCTGGGGAGAAGACGGTTACATCCGCCTTAGCCGCTCTGGCGACTCGGACGGCACCTGCGGCATGTACCAGGACATGACCAACATCGAGATTTGATCTCTTCCCTGCACGCGGCTGCACGTGCCTGTAGAGTGCTGTTTCCTCCTGACTGTGAGCTGTTTGGTGCGACCATCGTTCCGCCTGTAGTGTGTAAATACATTGTCGTTGTTTGCGATCGAATCGTCGGCTGCAGGACTTGTACACGTTGAAGTAGCATCGATGGGTCGTCCGGGCATTCCTAATGTATCCTCGTCGCAGACCCGTGGTCAGCTCAATACCGCGACGGATCCGCGCGTGCAAGCAGCTCTCCAGATCTCGCCTCGCCCTCGTTCAAGCCAGTGCGGCGAGGCGACAATCAGAACCCGAGCACGAGACCACTGCACCCTTCTCGCTTGCTCGCTCGCTCTCTCTGTCTGCTCGCGCCGATCCCGTCCGTTCTGCCTCGCGAGCACGCGATCACAGAGCGCAGCGAGCTTGCGATAGCACGGAAGGGACACTGCACGTCGAGACAAGTTCGAGCTCGATCTGCCGCGCTTGAGCGACGAACCGAGCGACGAAGCGAGCGATGAGCCGAGCAGCGAGCAGCGAGCCCGTTGTGCGCATCGGTGTCGGCGATCAGAGGCGCCGTGTAGTGCGTGCATGACGTGGAGCATGCTGACGTCACTGCCGCTCCGGATTTTCCACCCACGGCACGAGAAGTTCAGGCGCGGGAGTGATTGATCGGCGTTTTGCACCCACGTTCGTTTTTCTCACTTGATAGTTGTATCCGAATTCGCAAAGTCGCACTTGGTGCGAACTGACTTTACAAACGCGTCGATTTTAAAATCGCATCACGCGTAAATTGTATGCAACCTTCCAAATGTCGACTTTGCTGACGCCTCGATTCTCGGTACAATCCCGAAATCACTCCTGATTCGTCCGAGACAGTCCGTGTGCCCCTCGGCAGAGTGACATCTGTCGTCGGTAGTGACCGGCGGAACGTTTCCACTTTCCGACCTACATAGTGAGTCCAAGTCCAATCGCAGTCCAAGTCATCCGCCGTCACCCGCCTGTTCCCCACTCGCCGTCGTCAACCTATTACTGCCGCCGCCACTGCCGCCAGCGCCAGGCCGTGCAGACGGAGGGAAGCGGCGAGGAGAGGCCGCGCCGCCGACCAGACGCCGCGCGTGCCACAACTCGAAGTAGCCCGCTCTCCTCTGTGCGCAGCTGAGCAACGCGCGACCGACCGCGGAAGACATGCGCGCCGCCCTGGAGCACGGCGGGTCGTCGGCGCGGCTCTCGCGCCGGTGCACATGCATCGTGGAGACCGAGTCGGACTCGGAGGCCGAGAGCGAGCACGGACTGCTGCTGGACGCGGCGACCGACTCGCCGCGGTCGCGCGACCGGCGGCGCGGCAGCAGCGGCGCGTCCCCGAGCTCGGTGCACTCGCGCTCGGCTTCGCCGCCGTCGGCCGTGACGGTGTGGGCCAAGTCGCTGTCGCTGCTCGAGCTGGCGCGGTCGACGTCGTCGTCCTCGAGCATCCGCGACCCGATCAAGACATCCCAGGCGCTGCACAACTCGGAAGCACTGCGCATGGCGCCGGCGCTGCCCAACGTTTTCTGCGCGTGTTATGACGCCGAGACGGTGGTCTCGACCATCCAGCGGCGCGAGCGCGGATTCTCACCGGTGCAGCGCCTGCTGCTCGAGCCCGAGTCCATCGCCAAAGTGTTCGAGTACGCGACAACCGTGCCGGAGGGCTCGCGGCGGCCGGAGCGGAGCGCGTCGAGCAGCTCGGCCGCGTCAACAGAGGACATGCAGGAGCGATACCGCCGGCCGTTTCTCGCCATGGAGATCATCGTGCGATTCTACCTCAAGGCGATGGCCTGGCACGGCGAGCCCGGTGCCAACACGGACAACCAAGGAGGCGAACCAGCCGAGGTCGACGTTGACGACGACTGCAGTGAGGACGAAGAGCTAGGCGAGAGTCAGCAGGCAAGTGATATGCAGCAGCCGCCAGATCAAGCGGGTAGCCCTGGAGCTCCAGAGTTGTCCGTAGCTAAGGCGACGCCTCAGCAACTCGCGAACCAGCTCAATTACACCGGCGGTTTCCGTCGACACGCGTCGGCGACCAGGAAGAACTTACGCATGCACGTGAGCATGCGTCTCGAGAGCTCGAGCGGCAGCTTTTCCGACGACTGCATCGACGGCGAGGACGACGGCCGAAGCAACTCGGCGGCTCGCGGGTTTATCCTTCGACTGGAGGAGCTGAGCTCGGTCGAGTGGAAGCGCATCTTTGCCGGCTTGTACCATATCCTGTGGACGCCTCCGGCCAGGAAGGTGGGCGACGAGAAGACTAGCGGTGCCAAGGTGCCAAGCAGTCTCGTCATGGGCTTACTGAAGCTGCATACCGAGGAGGACGAGCCGACAATCGACAGCATCCTCGCTGCGTACCTATGCCGCATCACGAAGAGCCTGATTGTCTTTCCGTCGGTGCATCGCATGATTGACGAGATTGAGGCACCAGTGGAGCCGTCGCGTCGCAAGGAGACGGTGATGGAGCGCTTGGCCTTCCACGCATACAACCCCGAGATCTCGTCCCTGCTCCACGGAATGATCCACCTCGCGCATCGCCGCCAACTGCCGTATGAGCGTACCATCCGATGCATTGTTCGTCGCGCCGTGGATCGGATGCCCACGCGTCCGGTAAGAACGCTTTCGACCGCATCCTCGACCTCGACGTCGTCCTCGACGTCTTCTTTGTCGCCAACGTCGGCGTCTTCACCGCCGTCAGTACTGAATGGGTTCGGTGCATCCTCGTCCTCCGCTGCGTCGTCCGTCTTCAGTTCTCGGCGGCCGACTGCGCACGAGCGTATCACCGGCTGCGTCGGGATCCTGACCAAGATCCTGGCGCACGAATTCCCCAACACGTTCCGCTACTACATCCAGACGCGGGTGCAGCTTGCGTCATTCGAGAACGTCGAGGCCTTCGAACGCGAGCTGTTCCCGCCAAAGCTGCTGCCGAACGACCCGAGTATCCACGAGGGGATCAAGAACGTGGTACTCGACGCGCTCCTCGAGAACCCTGAGTCGATCACTCGACTAGCGGAGCTTGGGGCGACCGAACTACGGTTTCTTGAGGCGAACCAAGCGAACGGAGTGGGGACTCCAACAAACCTGGTAGTGGATGCACTGCGCCTTGTGATCGAGTGTTCGCTGAGCGACCCGCGGCGTCTGGACCAGCTCGTATCGCCAGTCCAAGGCATCCTTGAGAGCATCTGCGCATCTATCAACTACCACCAGCACCTGTCAACAATCTCGGAGTTTGCATCACGCGACTGCTTCAGTGATAGCGACTCGGATGAATCGGCTGATGAAGACGCGTCGGATTCGTCCTCGCCATCCACTGGGGAGGACGTTGACGAGTATGCCACATCCAAGGTCTTCGGCGCCAAAAACGCGGCCGAGATGAGCTTCCGGGTCTCCTCGCCGTTGATTGGCGCCACGCCAGTGCCCAGCAAGACGATCATTAACAACCGCCCGCTGACATCAGCTCTGCTCGTCGTCCACGTCGTCGAGCTCCTCGACGCGATCGTCCGCATGTCTCGCGACGCGGTAGACGCGCGACTGACGCGCTTGGACCTCGCTCGGTCGCTTCTCGACATTTTTGAGAAATTCCCCAAGGCAAACATCCTACACTGTCGGCTCCTCAAGCTATATCTGAACCTGCTCGACCGTGAGACGAGCAACGAGCGCGTGAACAACCCGTTGCTGCGGAGCGTCTTCCGTCCACCAGAATCGGTGCTCGCCTTCATCATGCACAAGTTGGCCAAGAGCAGCGCGTCGCACCAATACGATGCACACTTGGCGATTCTCGGCGTCAAAATCGACAAGATCAGCAGCGCACCGACACTCCAGCAAGAGTTGGTGCGCCAGTACTGCCACAGCACGGCGGGCTGGTCGGACTTTGCGTCGTCCCTGGTCGCCTCGCACTACCAGCAGATGGACGCGCTGGACGAGTCACTCTTCGGAGTGAGTGCTAGTGAAGACGGCGCCGGTTTCAACGGCCAATCCAACGGCGCGCGGTCGCGAGGCTCGAGCGGCGACGGGATGGAGGACATGATCCCGCTCTCGCGACCGTCATCGTCAGCAAGCGAGTACTTATCGCGGGAGCTCGCTCCGTTTCGCCGCCTGCCGGTAGAGCAGGAGGGCTTTGGCTCGGCGCAGAACCTGGCAAGCGGCAGCGAGGCGGTCCACCCGACCGACATGTTCCGCAGTCGCACGCAGAGTCGCTATTCGGAGTCCATTATCGACATTTTGCGCTCGGACACGACGACGTCGTTCGACGCAGTTGAAAGCGAGCTGGAGCTTTCTGGATGCGCGTACCAGAAGCGCGCGAACTGGGCCCGCGTTAACTTGAGATTCGACAAGCATACGTGCGTGCTGACCATCGAGGACGTCGCATCCAACGCGGTGATGTCGCCGCCGAGCAGGAGCGGGGGACTGAACTCGCCATCGTCGAAGGCAAAGTCGCCGGGAGCGACGCCCACCTCGAAGCTGAAGCAGTTCCTGCTGTCTCGCAAGCAGTACTGGAACGCGCGGCCGAAGAAGCTGGTTGTGTGCAATGCGCGCAAGTGGATCGCATTCGGCCGGAGCGTCAAGAACCCGGGAGTGGGAGCGTTTGGCTTCCAGGTCGAAGTGTTCGACGGCCACCGAGAAGTGGACGAGACGCTGACGTTTGTGACGCGCTCAGAGGCAACACGCACGCGGTGGTTCGAGGCGATGCAGGAAGCAGTGGCCGCGTCTCGATCTGGCCGGAACAGCCTCACGGACGTCGACGAGGCGGCCAACATCACTCTGGTCGAGTGTGTTGCGACGAACCGCATGGGCTCGACCTCGCGGAGGTACTTGGCAGTGCCAGATGTCAACTTGCTCGGCCCGATGATCACGTCCAACTTCATACTCAAGTCGGATGTTCCGGAAGAGGTGCCGTTCTGGGGCTCGTTCCACGGCGCATACGGAGTGTCCAAGTACGTGTCGCTCTTCAGTCGCTGCCTCCGCGTGACATCGGTCGAGGAGAAGCGCATGCACGCGAGCGGGTATTCTGTGATTGTCGAGTTCGACGCGACGTTCCAGGCAACGGAGACGACTGTCAGTATGGACGAAGGACTGTCCTCGACGAAGCCGGGCTTGCCCCCGCGCAATCGCGCCTCAGCGCGCTGCTCGTGCACCGACACGTATCTGATCAGCGGCAATCAGATCATGGGGCTCACGCGGACGATCGCGGACTCGGAGAAGCTGCTGGAGCTGCTGTACGAGGACGAGTGAGGCGCACCAGGCTCTGCGAATAGTGTATTGAAAGGAACGGAAGTGCGTCCGGACGGCGCTAGAAGTGGTGCGCGAGCCACGCGAGGATCTCAGAGCGACTAAGCTGTCCGTCACCGCTCACGTCGAGTTCACGGAAGGCGAGGGCGATCTGCGCCGGCGACATGGCCATGCCCAGGTCCCCACAGAGTCGAGCGAACTCGTCGCGGTCGATCTCTCCGCTGCGGTCGGCGTCGATCTCCTCGAACAGGAGCTCGAAGCGCTCCGCGTCCGTCTTGTCGGCTCCAAAGCGTGCGATGAGCTCGGCGTGCAGGCGCGAGCGTAGGTGCGGCGGCTCCCAGGTCGACTCGCCCGTCGTGCGGTTCCAATAGTACTGGCAGCGTCAATCAAGGTTCGTTACTCGCAGAGCCACAGCATGGAAACCTGGCGATGGCGCCATTTACTGACCGTGTTGCCATTGCCGTCGTCGTAGGGCTCCCACTCGTCCCCGCTGGCGGTGTCCTCGCCGCTGGACTGCCCAGCGTGATCCCGATCGTGACCTCCAACCCCAAGTCGAGGCGTCGATAGGAAACTGGGTCGGAGCCACGAGGCTTCGCCAGTGCGCGTGTCGACGAAGAAACGGTGACCCGACGCGGGGTCGATGTGTGTCTCGAAGAGCGAGCGCAGCAAGCGCCGGAACTTGGTGCGCTCGATGCGCGCGCGGTAGATCCGCTGCAGCTTGATGGCCGCGGCCACTCGCTCCGGCCCGGTCGCGTTGGCCGCAGAGCGCGCGGCGATGCCACGCCTCTGCGGTTGCGGGAGCTGCTGCTCGCGTGCGGCGACCAGCGCTGAGTGCATCATGAAGATCTCGGCCTCGGTCACGTCGACCATCCAGTGCGTCGTGGTCGCGCTGGGCTCGAGGCTCTGGCCATTTGGCCGCCCGCCAGTGCTGAAGCTGACGGTCACTGCGGCCCCTGAGCTATGGACGCGAGTGATCTCGACCGCGCGCGCGCTTGTGTACGGCAGCGTGCCTCTCAGCTTGGTGCCATCCAAGTAGCAGCAGCGCAGGTGCGGCGGCGGGCGCTGGAGCAAGTCTGGCGGGAGCGTCCCGCGCAGCCCTGGGTTGTCGCGCAGCTTGAGCGACCGGAGGGACCGCAGGCTGGCGATCTCCTTGGGAAGCGTCCCGACCAGCCCGTTGCGCGAGAGGTCGACCGACACGACGCGGTTGTTGGCGAAGCGGACGCCGAAGAGGCTCGCGAAGGACACCTCGAGCGATTGGCGCCGCAGCCCGCGCGGGAGCTCGAGAGCGCCGCCGGCCAGTGCCGCCGCCAGCTCGAGCAGCTCTGCCCAGCCCGTCTGGCGGACCCACGACGATGGCGGGTCTGCTTGGTCTCGCGAGAGCCGCCCGCCGGTGGCGCGGAAGAGCTGCGAGAGCGCCTGGAGCTCGAGCTGAAGGACGGCGCGGTCGCCCTGCATGGCCACGAGCGCAGCTCGGCAGACGTAGGAGCGGCGCGCCAGTGGAAGAAGGCCAAGTTAACGTTGGAACGAGTCGGGAAGCGCTAAAATTAGGCTGCTGGCATGGTTGGTTGGCATGTGCGTGAAGGAATGCGGCGAGCGCCTCCGCCGAGTCTGCTGCGAACGGAGAGCGACTGCGGCATGCATGCTACTCGCCGTCGCCGTTGTTGGCGGGCAGAGCGCGAGCCTGAGCTTGCAGCCGTCTGCGCCGCCGCTCGAGGATCTGCTGGACGCGGCGAGCGTGGCCGTCCAGCGGGAGCTCCGGCGGCGGCGGCAGCGCACCGAGGTCGCCACTGCCGCCCAAGAGCGGGTCGTCGTGGACGTCGCTGCTTGGGACGGCCGGGCTGCTCCACGCCTCGACAAGCGGCATGGCGTCGGCAGCGGCGCCGCGGGACGCGCACAGTACCACAACCGGGCTGTTCCATCCTGCCGCCAGGCAAGAGCGAGCGTTAGCGCCGGCGCGAGTGGCCAGCAGTGGTCAAGCACGCACCGAACGAGCCGACCGCGGCCATGTGCGCGGTGGGGGACCAGGCGACGGCCGACACGGGCTCGGAGGGGAAGAAGGGGGAGCCCCAAATGCCGGCGACCACCTCCTGGCCGTGCAGACTCGCATAGAGGCGCGGCGAGCCGTCCTCGGACCCGCTGGCGACCCACTTGCCGTCCGCGCTGAAGACGCTCGTGCCCAGCGAGGTCTCGCACGCCACGCCCGCGTAGCTCCGGTGCAACAGCAGGTATGAGCGCAGCTCGAACTGCAGCAGCGCGCCGGGTTGCGCGTGCGCGAGCAGGTGGCCCTTGCGCGGGTGCAGCTGCAGTGACGTGATGCTGGCCTGCCCGGTCGCGATGCTCTTGATGCGGGCGTACCCGCGCGCGTCCAGCGGGTCCGCTGGGCACGAGAAGACGGCGATCGTGCCGGCTGCGTCGCCGCAAAAGAGTCTCCGACTCGGGCCGTCGAGCCGCACGCTCTGCACCGCCGCGCCGCTCACTTGCAGCGTGGCCGACCGTGACGACGGGCAAGCCGGCGAGAGCCGCGAGTGGAAGCGGGCGAGGCCGTCCGAGGCGCCGGTGACCACCACGTTGACATCCGACGGGTGGAACACGGCGCAGTAGACGTAGCAGGGCGATGGCACGTGGAGCCACTCGCGCACGGGCGACAGCCGCGGCCGAGCGGTGCCCGGCGCCTGGCCGTCGCTGGGCAGCGAGAGCTGCCAGAGCCGAGCGGTGCCGTCCGCCGACGCCGACGCGAGGAAGAGCGCGGGCTCGGCGTCGTCGCGGCTGCTGGCGGCCCACTCGATGGAGTAAATGACGCCGCAGTGCCCGCGGCCGATGCTCAGGCGCGCGCCAGTGCCGACGTCGTAGATATTGAGGTGGCACTCGCCCAGACCCGTCTTGACGCCTGCCGCGAGCATCCGGCCGCAAGGACTGAACGCGAGGGACGAGCAGCCCTGCTTACCTGACGGCAGCGAGTGCAAGACACGGCGAGGCACGAGGCACGGCTCGAACTGCTCGCGCTTGCACTTGAGCATGCAGTCGGCCTCGTGCGGCTGCGCGTCGTCGCTATTCGCCCGTTGCGTCGCCTCCGCAGTGGATGCCTCGGTCGCAACAGGCAGAGCAGCATCCCCCAGAGAGGCCGTAGACGCAGTGAGGACTCCGTCCTGCTTCTCCGCCGCGGTCTCACCGCCGCTGGCGCTGGCTGTGGCTGCCGGTGAATCACCACTCGATGACGAAGAGGTGGTAGCGTGCGGAGGGTTGGCCTGCGCGAGTCGAAAATGAAGGTGCAGCGTAGTCGGCGCTGCTTGCCGAGAGCGCTTCTGGTACTGCAGGAACACGGCGGGGACTGTCGGATGGCTCCTCCTCCAGCCCCATTGGGCTCTCGCCTGGTACTCGTCCATCCACGTGATGGTCTGGTATTCGAACAACTGTAGCCGAAGGTTCACCAGTCCGCTCGACGTCTTTCGAGTCGATTGGACGCTTCGAGGCGGCGCAGACGCCGTTGCCATGAGTCGAGGCAGCGTCAGCGCCCCGTGCTCTGTGACCCCATGAAAGAACCCCCAGGCGATTCGTCGGAGTTTGACCGGGAGTCTCGGGATCGCGCCATCGGCCAGCGTCTCGTCGTCGAGACACTCGTCCTGGTTGTCGCTGACCTGTTGGAACTTGTCACGGCCAAAAGTGCGCGTCTTGCGCGAGTTCTTCTCCTCGACGACCTCGAACAACACCACCGTGCGCGGCGAGAGCGCCTCACGTACCTCGACCGCGAGCTCTAGCGATTGCCGCCACTGGAACGCATCTGTTTACACACATTCGAAGAGCAAGTCGCCGCATTGGTTGACGTTACGCCACTGCCACCGTCGCTACTGGCAACTCACTGTCGCCAATATCCGCGAGCCGCCCAGGCAAAGTGACAAGCGGCGGCTGCAAGGCGCGTCCTGTGCGCCGGTCCACGACGTGAACGCGCACGATGGGGCGGGTGTACACGCCGAAGGGCAGCTCATCCGAGCGCCGCACCGTGATCTGCAGCGTCCTGGACTCGAGCGAGCCCGACCGCAGCGCAGCTTGCGCGTGGCTGTCTAGCAGCGGCAGTTGCGTCTCGGTTGTAGGCGTCCGGAGAGATCCGAGGAGCGCAGCGGAGGACGCGAACCGCGAATTCGCCATCGCTGCGCAGATACCCATCGTCGCCCTCGGTCGCTGATGAGCTACGCGCGCATGGAAAGTCGATCGCCAGCTGCTCGTAGGTCGAGGACTCGCCTCCGTGCACTCATGGTGGCGCTCTCGTTCCGCTGCGCTGGCTTCCGCAGTGGGAGACAGCGTGGGTCGCTGACGCCGTTGGAACGCGGTCGAGAGGAGTCGAGGCGCGCGGCGCGAGCTGCGCTCAGTCCCTCCACGGCGCATCGGTGGCTCATCAGCGCCTGGAGGAACCAAGAGCGAGGCGTCGGCCTGTGCACTCGGAGAGGTGTTGGCTAGTCCAGGCTCATCGCGCCGCTGGTTCTCAAGCAGCGCGGACTCCTCCTTCGTAGCTGACGGACTGCTCTCGCTCGGGTCCCCGTGGGCCGCGCTGGCGGCGGATGCGAGCCCCTTGAGGACCCGTTGCTGCCGTTTCTGCCGGCGTCGAGATGGGGACTTGGCCATCCCGATGCCAATGCGATAGTGACCAAACGGCGGCCAAGGGAATTTGCAACGCCTCGGATACCATAATAGCAGGGCGGTTGCGATCGACAGAGTACAAAGCACACGCACACGCACACACACACATTGCTTCATCGTTGGAAGTCGCCGAGGTCTATGAAGTTTATGAGAGGTCCGTCGCAACCGGGCAGGAGTGGGGTGAAGATCGTGACTTAGACTTTACTGGGAGCAGAGACCACTGCCGCGGGACACAGCGACGACCGCAGGCGTTCCGGCGACGCCGCAACAAAGTCCACCTGCAGCAGACCATCACAGCGCATCGCAACTGCTGTCAGTAACTCGGTGACCACTTGCTTTCGTCGACGAGCTTCGCCATCGACTTGCCATTTCGTGCACCATCGGGCTCTCGTCCGCACTGACTTGCTGTGCCTGCAAGAACGCCTTGACCTCCTTGGCGCGATGCACAATCCACTCGCGATGCGGCAAACTGAGAGTCGCACGCCAAGATGTGAGCTCATCTTGACGCTGGAGCTCTCACCAGCCGCGACATGGACGTACTCTAGCGGCGGGGCGAAGCCCGTCTTGCTACACGACGAGCTCGTCTCGAACAGATAGCGGTATGCGCGCAGCATGAGCTTGATGTTGGCCCGCGAGACGCGCGCGCGCCGGAGGCCGACGAGGTTGAGCCCGACCAACTTGGCGCGGTTGCCCACGACCAGTCCGAAGGGCAGTACGTCACCGTCGACGGCGCTTTGCCCGCCAACCATGGCCAGACTGCCCACCTTGACGTGCTGCTTGAGACCAACCTGACCGCCAATGATGGCAAAGTCGCCAATGTGGACGTGACCGGCGACGCACACGTTGTTGGAGATGACCGCACGGTTCCCTACGTGCACGTCATGACCGATGTGGGCGCCGCAGAGGATCCAGCAGTCGTCCCCGACCGTCGTGGGACGGTTGGCACTGTACGACGTGCTGCCATGGATCGTCGCGTGTTCGCGAATGATGCAGTTGCTGCCGATGACCAGGGACGACGCCAGCGACGGCGGGACCGGCGGGTCCTGCTTGTCCAAGAAGACGCGGTGCTTCTTGTCCTGCGGCTCACCGCCAATGCACGCGAACGGGTACACGGTCGTCTCGCGGCCCAGGCGCGTGCTGCCGTCTACCACCACGTGCGCCATCAGGCACACGCCGTCTTCGAGCACCACGTCTGTATGATCGGGGCGAGTCGCTCGCCGTCAGACGCTCTATCAACCCATTGACAGACTCTCGGGTCCACCACGTCCACACAAACGCGGCACTCACCTGGCCCGACAATCGAGTAGGGTCCGATGCGCACTCGCCGACCGAGCTCGGCGCTCGGGTGGACCACGGCGGTCGGGTGAATCGTCGGTGCCTGCTGGTCCGTCGCTCGCACCGCGCGGTAACGAAGGAACTCATGTGTGTCGAGATCCCCGCTGTACTGTGGGCCGGCGCGTGCGCTCATCGGCCCGGTCACGTGCGCCACGAACTCCTCCATGGACTCCATTGACGCCGAGCTCTGAACAGGTCCCCACGCGGTTCTTCCCGTTCAGTGGAGACTCTCGAGGGCTATCGGAGAGCACCGCGCGGTGGTGTCAGGCGTCACGGAGCTTACCTCTCGCCTGGCGCCGCCGATCGCGCGGCCTGAGGCTCGGGAAGCGAGCACCGCGCCGCGCCGCCACTTGGTCAACGCGGCCGCCATGGTGGTGGATTCTGCCGAGTGACCAACCGTAGCGATTGTTCATTCACGGGCGGTCTCTTTGCGATTTTAGCCAATGAAGTGTCAGTATATCCATCAAAACTGGCATTGGATTGGACAAAAACACAGAATTCAGAGACGCGTTGGATCAGCAACTGACCAGCATGTACGCATTGGATCGATCGCACGGCAGCACGCTCCACCTCGCATGCGCCTCGCCGCCGCCTCCACTGGAACTCCCATGGACCGCGCTCGGACTCCTTCTTCCCCTTGGAAGGAGTCGCAGCCCGTCGGAGCTGCTCGGGGAGGTTGCACTTGCTTTCTACTGTACAGGAACATCCACGGCGCAGGCGAGTCGGCAGACCGACTTACTGCGCCACCGCGACCAGGCTGCCGGTGACGCAGTACACCGTGATGGCAGCCAGCGTCACCGCGACTAGAGGAGGCATCGATGTCGCTCGAGCCAGGCGCGAGCGCCAGGACTCTCCGGGACGCGGGGAGAACGGCGACGTGAGCGGCGACACGCTGTCCGTGTCGCTCGCCGTGTCAATTTCCGTGTCCGAGTCGGCCAGCTCCTCGTCGCCGGTCCCACGAAGCTCCTCGTCGTCTCCGATCACGATCTCGATCTGCTTCCGCCTCTGAGATTCGGCGTCGTGCTTCAAGTTGGCCAGTTCAAGCTCGAGCTGCTCGATGCGTGCACGGGAGTGAGCGTCACGCGCCAATGCGGTCTTGAGCTCATCTTCGAGATGTGAGCACGACGAACAGCACTCCGGCATGGAAACCCGCTCCGTCGTCGCAAGGGACGACACGGGCGAAGACATCGCTTCCGTCAAATCTCCTTGCTCTCGATGTGTGTCCTCGTTGATCACAACAACTTGCACCGGCTCTTCAACAGCACTCACCGCTTCGATCGTGGAGGAACTCTCGAGTTCGTTGGTCAATGCATCAGGCAGTAAACCGAGATCCACGACTTGAGCGCGCGCTGCCTGGACGTCGTTGCACCGCATCTGGGCTATAGAGCGCTCCAGTGCCTCGATATGGCTCTTCAGATCGGCGGTGAGGTTCTCCATGGCGCTCATCTTGTCAGCATCCTGTGCTGCCATGCGCTCGAGCTGTTCACGCAGCTGCTGGTTCTCCTGCTTCAGCTCGCCCAGCACGCGCGTCTGTTGGTCCGTCACATCGTTCACAGTAACATTGAGCTTGATCCGCTTGGCGCGCGTCGCGAACTTGAGCGTGTTGCGCGTATCCTCTACCAGGTGGTTGGCGGGAGACGCGCAGCAGATGAAAAGGACGCGAGCAGCGCCGCTGAGTGATGGCTGGAGGATACGCGTCAATTTGCTGTCTCGGAAATTGATGTGAGGCGACGAGGAGGAACTGGACGAGCCATTGCGCCGCCGGGAGCTAAGCGCCGAAATGACGCGAGAGAGCGCCAGCAGACTTCGGTTGATGTTGCTCGCTTCAGTCGAGCGCTTTCCCTTCGAGCCGGTCATACGCGCACTTTCAGAGCCAGCGAGGTCGACGAAATTGAGACACCCCACCCGGACGTTCTCTACGATGAAACGAGCGTTGCTGCCAGTGCCGTGTCCTGGCGAGTCGAGCGCTTGGTTGTCGCTTGCCTCGTCCATCTGCTTCGTTCTCGACTCGATCACCATGCGGAAGATCGAGTGAGAGCGACTGCTGCGCTCGTTCATAGCCGTCGCCCCGACCGAGCGGCTCTTTTCGCCGTCGCGGAGCGCCTGAAGCACACCGCGCGCATCCGACACAGTCCGCTCCAAGTTGTCGGTGAAGACTCCGGTCACGGGGTGTTCGCGCACGTTGACGGAGGTGTTTGACGGGTCCAGCAAGTCACGGACCGTCTCGTTGTAGATTTCCATGTAGGAGACTCGGACGGAGAAAGACGCGTCCGAGCGGCGCGCCATCTCGTCAAACAGGTCCTTGACCGCGAGTTGGATGATACCGTCCCCGTACACTGGACGACGGTCCGCCTCGGTCTCCTCCTGGTTCCCGTCCATACGCCTCGAGCCGGAGCGCAGGGAAGAGCCCTGCATCGTGTGCGTCTTGCCGCTGCTCGTCTGGCCGTACGCAAAGATGGAGCCGTGGATGCCATCGAGCGCCGAGCGCGCGATGGTGCGCGCGATGCCGTCGTAGATGGACTGCGTCGAGTGCTGCTCGTCGTACACCTCGTCGAACGCGTAGATGCCCGCGCGTTTGTGGTACGCGTCCGTCGGCACGAGCTGCGACACGGTGTTGGTCTCAGGCTGCACAAACCACCCGGCCGTCGCGTTCTTCTCGCGAGGGAGCAGCGGACTGTCGCGTCATGCAGCCACAAACGAGGGAGTGAGCGAGCTGCAGTTCCCGATTGTAGTTGACGGCAGAGGCGCACCGGAAGCGCACAGTCACGCGGATGGATTCGCGACCGTCACTGGCGCTTCGCCCGTGCCTCATGTCTTCGCGCAGGAGCTCCAGGTCGTCCAGCGACATGCCGTCCAGATCCTCGGAGCTCACGTCGCTTCCAGAACGCGCACCGCTGGCGGTCAGTTCCATCTCGCGACAAACTTCTGATGAGACCCATCGCGTCGTAGCAGCGCACCTGATAATGTCGCTGGCGAAGCTATGCGTACGCTTGAGCGCCGGTGGGGACGACGCCGCGGACGCGAGGCTCATGCTGCCGTCGCTCTCGACGCTATCGGACCGGCTGCGCGTCGACAGCCTCGCCACGCGCGCGTACTCTCCCTCTCGCCGCGGCATGTTTAGCGCTCCGACGGCAGGAGAAGCACAAGCAGCTCGATTTGTACCGCGCGGCGCGGTGGGATAATGGACAGCGCGTGAGTTCCAGCGAACGAAGCGCTCGGTCGACGGAGAGGACGGAGCTGCGCGTGCCGAGAGGCGACCGACGACCCGACGAAATGACCGTGACAGGCGGAAGAAGCAGCCAGTGAGGGTGTGTGGTTTGAGTCACGAGTGTCGACGGGAGCAACGTACTGTGAGAACTGTCAAAGCGTGTGCGCGAAGCAAGGATGTCTTTACCGAACTCAAGTGGTTTTTCAAAATGTTGAAGCCCACTGAATACTTGCCACAAATTCAAAAGATCTGCAGTGTTCTCGCGCGATTGCTTCAACCTGGTCCAGATACGGACTCAAGAGCGATTGAACACAGGAGCTGGGTATCCGCAGAACCGTCGGCACAGCCAGTCACAAGACCTGCCGCAGAATAGACGCGTTGCGCTTGTCGCGAGCCAAGAAGTCCAGGTTAATGCCCAGTGACTTTGACGCGTCCTTGCGGCGCTTTTCGCACTGGAGCAACAGCAGCAGTGACCTCCACTGATCACAGCCCATTGACTGGGAGCTAGAGCGGACTAGACGACGCGCTCTCGCTTGGATCACCATGCAGAAGCAGTGGAGGCCGATAGTGAACACCTACAAATACGAAGAAATAGGCAGTGGGAATCGTAAGTCGCAGCTTACCACCAGGCAAAAGCGAGGCGTCTACCTGAGTCTTGAGGCGCTGGTACGCCTCCACTTCACTGCAACTGGCGCCATCTTGTGACAACGACGCGTTCGATGACCGTTCCAAGGATCGGTGGATTCCCCTCGCAGTTTTCTTGAGAACGAGCAGCACAGCTTCTCGAAAGAAGTCCATATTCTGATTCACGAACGGCAGCATCTTGACGATGAGAGCGAATCGGTGAGCCACAAGGCTCAACATCTGGAAGAGGTTCACCTGGACCGATCGCCATGTGATGACATTCGGTGTGCTCCCGTCAGATCAAAGCGGCTGTGCGGACACGACGTAGCAAGGCGTACCTGAATCACGTCTTGGTCAAGGAAGCCTGGATCAAAGAACAACGAGTGCCATCGCTGACGGAAAGGAGAAACCACCTTGCTCACGAAGAAGTCGTGCAGTGACTTAGTCTCGTCGAGGGGGATTGAGGATTGAACGAGCATACTGCTTGACCTGCGAGACACAAATTTGCAGCGTTAGTGGTAGCACCATGGTCCAGCGATCGTCGCAAGCGACTGCCTAACCTACTTTTCGTAGTTTACGTAGAGCTGGAGACGGACCGGGTCAATGAGGATGCCACACCACGACAAGAGGCCATTGGATCTTGGGCCGTCGAAGCGAGACACTGTAGACGCATTATCTTCTCCCACAAAACACTCAAAGTTCACCTGGCTCTTGCTGGTGTTGACGTAGCATCCATATTCGTCATTCCCGCGATGCATGACGCTGGAGAACCGCTGAGCCCGATTCAGATCTGCAGAGATGAATAACCAATCGTCCGTATACCGAAGCAGCCTCTCGTGCTGACACGCGCTGGATGTACCATGAGGTAGCGCTGGCACCTCCGGAAGCGCCTTGCGCAATACTCGCCGCTCAAACTGACCGTAGTAAATGTTGCACAACGTAGTGGACAGAACGGATCCCTGAGGGATCCCCTGACACTGCACAAACTCTTCGCCGTTGACCTGAACGGTGTTGGACAACAAGTGCTCCTTAAGTATCTTCAAGACGGACGCGCGGTCGACGTAGTCATAGACGACACCGTCGACGAAAACGGCATTCCGTTTTTGAGCTTGAGCCGCCAGCTGGTCGAAGCCGTGGAGATCTCCGGAGGAGAAGGCAGGCCGCTCCATTTTGAAGAACAAAGTCGATGTCGACGCTTCACCGCGCTGGCTTGTTGACGCGGCGCCAGGCTTTAGCTGCCGGCCGACCCAGTGCTTGCGGATGAGGTACTCGTCTTCAGTAAGCGCCTTCTTTAGAGTTCCGTACAGCTTGTGTGCCCGAATCGTGTCAAAGCAGCGCTCAATGTCAACCGACACGAGATACAGCTGCGGTTCCGCGTCCCCAGTGCGATTCCGTCGCTGTTGGCATTTCGGACAGGAGGCGACTTCTTTGAAGAGCGGCTCGAGTCGATCGTAAATCTCGTCCACATTGCGCACTGCAGATCCGACGAGGCGCTTTGTGCGGCGACTGATCTCGAAGTCCAGCACTTGGTGACTTTTCTCCAGCGATTTATTGACTGGGGTCTGTCCGGCTGTCGTTGGCGTCGACAAATTCATCAGGGGACGAATACCAGATGCCTTCGGAAGAAGTCGCAAGCGAGAGCTGGCCAACTGACGGTCGGTTGCCAGGTTTTCCTCGGTGGAAACTGGCACGATGATTCCACCGTCCAAGTCTTCTAATGCCAAAGCACTATCAGAGCAATCACGATGCGATCAGAAAGACACGAATCACTCCGAAGCATAGTAAGGGACTCGATACTCACGATATGGCGCTCCACACGGGGCGTTGGTAGTACACGACGTCGTTGGCCATCCCTTCAGTCTCGGTGATAAAAAACAGTGCTCGTAGTGCTGGACACACGAGCGACGCCACAATCCATTGAATCAAATCCACGAACATCTTACGCCTTGCTGCAGTTTCATTCGGTGGGCTGGGAGATTCAGACGGTTAGCATGGAACCTCCCAACCAATGTCATCGTGCACCAACTCACCAAGTGGTCGTGACGCTTTTGTTCATCCATTGCACTCTCGACACCTGGAACTCATCCACACACTTGAACACAGATGTCAACTGTGGGCTGAAAGCCCTAGGCATAAGTGATAGCAACAGTATTATCAAAGGCGTAGGCGTACCTTCGTGACGGAAAGCAGATCAAATTTTCGAGCGAAGACCAGCTTCTGCAGCAGTTTCTTCACGCATTTCCAGTTAGACTTGGCTTCCTTGTTGCCCCAGATTTCCTTCGGGATGATCACAGTGACGAGCTTGCGAATGAAGCGATACACGAGGCGCTTCGGAGTAGTACACGCCAACAGCTCTTTGATGTACCGCTTGTGTTCTTGCAGTTTTTGCAGGTTTGAGATTGTGTTGGGCTTGGAAACCGACGGCGCGAGCGTCTCGTCGGTATTTGGCTTCTTCGCCACAGACCTTGCTCGATGTACCCGCTTGTACATTGCGGGGTCCGACACGGATTCGACAGCTCCTTCTTGCCACTTTCGCTTTCGGCTCTCCAAGGAGTCTTGATCATCGCTTTGACTGGTGTAGCCGGCGTCCATTGCCCGCACTACCACGGGTGACAGCAGTTCCTCGGTGGCTTCCTTCCATTTCCGACGGTTCCTCGCGGCAACCACCTCCTTCAAGCCAGCATTGTCCCTCATGAATTTACGAAAGGAAGGCGTTACCGGCACAATATCGTTTCCCAGCTTCTTGAAATCGCAGCTTCGAAGGCGCCGAGCCATATCCTGCACGATCGGGATCAGGTTTACCAGGCGTCGCGGGAGCCGCTTCTGCTCTGCTATGTCGGAGAAGATGCATTTGAGCACTCGTGACGCGGCACCTCGTGAGATTGGATCCTCTCCACTCGCCAACACTTGTCCAAGCACGCTGGACGCGCGAAATAAGGAGGTTGCGCTATGGTCCAAGCGACCATACATCGCTGCGTTCAGTGACACGAACTCTCGGCTGCTCCTTTGGCTGGACCGTCGTGAAACTGATGGCGAATGCATGCTCTGGCGCAGACTCTTGCCAGCGATCTGCCCACCCACACCGTCATATCAGAGACCTTTAGTAGGATGCTAAAAAAGCACAATGCCAGATTAACGCCGTCAAGAATTCGGTCATGCCTTACCTGCATGAAGGACCGTTGAGTGCCCGGCAGTTCTACCAGGATAACGTAGTGGAGCAGCAAGTGCATGAATAGTTCGTCGCCCATGAGTCTGTGCAGCGCCTCCCAATGCGGTTTCTTCAGCAGCGCGACCAGAGTGTTGGGGTAGTAGCACACGACGCTGTTGGACTGGGACACTTGATGACCCACGGATCCTGGTGTGGCGTCGCGATAGCCTAGCGCCAGCAGGTTCCCATCCTCCCAATTCGCTCGCCGTCGCCTCAGGAGTTGCTGCCGTGTTTGTAAGCAGCCTTGTGATTAGCAAGTCACGCCTCAGTGTTTTCTGCGGCGGGCGGGGGCGTACCTCGATGACGTGGTGCATCAGTTCAGCCTGGGAGGTTGTTGCCATGGGTTCTAGCGTCAGCCAGCCGATCATAGCATCACGGACAGTAACGTACGTGTGATAGCGCTGTGTCGAGGCTCCATGGATGCGGAGGGAATTGCGGCACCTCCAAGCGCGAGCTGCACTGCTGTACAAGCGTACGATCCAGCGCCATGGCTGCGTCGCTGTCGGAGAGTTCGTCGATTCGCTGGCGGAGCATCTCCGGACTGCGGCACCCGCTGTCAGCCGCGGCGCTTCACTCCACGACGCAGAGCGTGAGTCCATGTACCAGTCCTTATAGCGAGCGCCGGCTGTGTGCCGCGACTGGCGCGTACCTCCGTAGGAACGCTCGCAGCGTCGACGCCGAGGCGAGCAGCTCGTCCATGTTGGAGAAACAGAGCAGCAGTGAGCTTGGCGCAGCGTTCACAAATCTTTTCGACCAATCAAAAGTATATGTGAGACACTATCTGGTGTTTGATTAGCAATAAATTACCATGGAGTGCCCAAAGCGCGGCTCAGCGGCACATGCCGATTGTTACTCAATGGGATCGTGTTCCTGTTGCCTCTTTCTCTCTCTCTCTTTCTCTCTCTCTCTTTCTCTCTGGTACGCAGCGGACGCACAGGTCCACTACAAGTCCTCGTTTCCGAAGAACCTGTTCATCATGGCAAGTGCGACAGCAGGCTGGTCACTGGGCACCACATGCCCCGAGTTGAATACGCGCACGAAGGCGAGGTTCTCCGCCGCTCGCACATCTCCGGCGGCGCTTTGGACATCGTCACTGATCGTCAGGGGGCGGTTCGGTGCGTCGTTGAACGCCTTCTTGCCGCTCCAGTCCAGGTTCATCACCCACGCCTGGTTCCCGACCCAGTTGCACATGAGGTCGGCGTCGCCCGCGTAGACGAGCACGCGCACGCCGGCCTCCAAAGCGAACTTGACGTCGTCTGCGAAAGAGACCATCTGATCCATGGCCAAGCCCGAGCTGACTGCCGCGTCGCACTCGCGCCATGCCTTGGAGCGCGCCGTGTCGATGCCGATAGCAGCCAGCGTCACGGGGCTGGTCAGGTATCTGCGGACGTGATCGTAGCTGTAGCACGCCATCACATCTTCCTGCTCGCACGGCTGCCGAATGTCGTACGGGTTGCGGCCCGACTGGAAGAATGGCATCTCGAGGTTGGCGAAGCAGAAGCCAACAGCATCGTAGCACGCGGCGCGGTCAGTCTGGCACTGCGCGATGAGGTCGTGGCAGATTGGCTGGGCCTCTCGCATCGAGGCCTCTTGCGTCTCCGACAGAAGGGTCACGTTGTACGCGTTGCTGGCCATGTCGACGCTGTGCAAGTACTGAACACTCGCGTCTGTGAGGCCGTTGCCGATCGACAGGCCCGCCAAATTGATATGGAACGCGCCCGGGTGAGTCTGGCGCCACGCGTTGGCCTTGAGAATGTACGCCGACGCCGCGGGGACGTAATGGCCCCCGAAGCTTTCGCCCGCGATATAGAGCTCACGGGTCGCAAGCTCCGGGTGCTTCTTGAGGAACTCCTGTAGGAACCAGTAGATGTTCTCGCCAATGTCCAGCTCGTCCGCGTCGAAGTCCACCTCGGGACCGTACGAAAAGCCGACGCCCGCCGGCTGGTCGAGCCAGATCACGTTTGCCTGCTTGTTCCACGCGTACGGGTTGGTCCGGGTCGACAGGTCCGCATTGATCAGGCACGGGCCATTCTCCGCCAGCAGCGCCAGCATGCTCGAGCACCCGGGGCCACCCGTGAGCCAGAGCACGAGCGGGTCCGTGGCCGGCGCGGTCTGCGACTCGACGAACCAAAAGAAGTAGTGATCTTCTTCGCGGTTTGGCAGCTTCACATACCCACTCTCGTGAGCCGTGACGCCGCAGAAGAAGGCGTCGCTTTCCTTGTCACCCGTGGAGGGCGTGGCGGCGCTCTCGCTGGCTGGCTGCGCGGAGAAGGCGCTGGATCCCTTGAGAGCCCCGGAGAGCTCGTCGCTGCCCCGCTCGAGGCCGACGAACGCGAAAAGAAGCGCAGCCCCCACAGCCGCCAGCACGAGCAACGGGCGCGCGCGCAGCTTCTCGCGACGCAAGAAACGCGCGCGGGGAGCTGGCGCGTCGCCGGACGCGGTGACGAGAGGCGTCGACTCGGACGAGCGCCGCATCATGACGCTTCTTCTCCGGAGAAATCCAAAGTGCCGAGGCGTGCGTGCTCGCTTACTTCCCACTCATCAGCAGACCCGAGCTCTCGCGGAGAGTTTTTCCCAGAAGTAGTACCTCCCTGGACTCAATTCCCAGAACTAGTACCAAGGATAAAAGCAGGACTGGTACCAACTCTTTCTAGTGTGGAATACACCAATACTGTATCCTGTGACGTGAAACAGAAATGTGCGACTTGTGAGAATTCACCGCGAATGGGAGCATCTATTCTTGTATCAACCGCTTAGTTGTGGTGTGTGTGTGTGAGGGGCTTCGTGCTGAGTAGATGAGTCTCAGTAGGACGCTGACTGCATCAATCCCTCGACTCGAAAGCGCAAGCAGACAGCCATGGACGAGACAACTCGAGCGAAGATTGCTCTTTTCCAACTTTACGGCACCTCTGGGCTCATCTTGGGGCAGACGTTCGCCTCTGGATCTGCTGCTACACAGTTCCTGCAAGATTTCTGTTTCAACGCGAACAAGAAG
>JAADYC010000228.1:0-28764 GCA_023338135.1 Phytopythium kandeliae | reverse complement strand
CTCTTCCGCGGCAAGAACTTCGTGTTCGACCAGCGCTGCGTGGGCGAGCACGCCTCCGAGTTCGAGCAGGTGACGCCCGACGTGCTCGGCGCGTGCTTCCAGTGCGGACAGCCCTGCGACCGGCACGCCAACTGCAGTAACCTCATGTGCCACGGACTGATACTGCAGTGCGCTGCCTGCGCGGCGAGCTACCACGGCGCGTGCAGCGAAGGCTGCAAGCAGGAAGTGCTCAAGATGCGGGACATGTCGCCGGACGAGCAGCGCGCGTACCGCAAGCAGAACGCGCGGCTGTGGAAGCCGGCCAACCCGAACAGCTCCGCGCCGCACATGAAGTACATCAAGTTCCGCCCCGTGCCGCCTGCGATGGCCGCCTCCGAGGCGTAGCACTACCGTGCCTGCAGCTCGCGGCCACGCAGTATCACTCGGCGCTCATGGTCTGCGCGTCTCGCTCGTACACAATCGATTTATCGCTCGTTGAATCGCATCTATCGCGCAGGAGGTGACCACCGCGCGGCTAAAAGTCCCGGCTCGCACGGCCGCGCCAGCGCTTGTGCGGCGGCCCCTGGCTCGAGTTCGCGCGCCTCTCCCTGGCGCGCTCGCGCTTGGCCTCGGCCTCCTGCCGCTTCTTCTCTACCTCCTCGCTGCGACGCTTCTCGTATCGTTTCCGGATCTCGTTCGTCTTCTGCGGGTCGTGGTACAGGATGTCGAACCCGAAGGTCGTCGGCGCCGAGCGCTCCAGCAGATGGCTGTCCGGCGGGATGATCGTGCCGAGGATGCTGCCCGCGAGCGCGTGGAACTGGCCGCGCCGGTGGATCTCGTTCAGCAGCACCTGCCGCGCGTACTCGAACGCGCGCTTGACCGTGCGGATCTCGTACGAGTTTTTACCAATGTCGAGGCTCGGCTCGTTCGGGTTCTCCATCGCGATGAGGAACGGCCGGCCGCCGTCGTACCAGCTCCGGTCCTCCTTGTAAAAGTACGAGCCGCCGTTGCGCACCGAGATGGCGAGCTCATTGTAGTTGAAGTCGCGGCCATACAGTGTCAAGAAGCCCAACAGGAGCTGGCCCAGGTTGTTCCACTTGGGGTCGTCGAACTTGGGGGCGAGTGATCGTCGGTGGTGCTGCAGGAAGCTGACCACCATCATCTGCAGCAGGAACGACCCGATGCCACCGGCGAACGTCTCGTTGAGCCCTCGCTGTGCCAGGAAGTACTTGAGCAGCAGCGTCAGCGGGCGGAACGCCGGGAAGAGCCGCATGTAGTGCTTGACCAAGTCGGCGGTGGCCAGTCCGCCTGCGATGTTAAACGACACGTCGATGTGGATGTCGCTGGCCTTGTGCACGAGCTTGACGATCGGGATGCGCGCCTTGTCGATCACCTCGAGGTACGAAACCAGATCGAGCTCCTCGAGTCTCCGTGCGAGCTCGAACAGCGGCTCTTTGCCACTCGGGACGCCGAAAATGACCATATCGATGTCGCTCTTGGGCAGGAACATCTGCGTGTGGTGCGACCCGAACGTTTCGAGCGTCGCGCCGTCCCACAAGTCGGCGATCACTTGGCGCATCTCGGCAATGAGCGCGCCGCGGCGTCCCACCTCATCCTCAGTCGGGCTCATGAAGCGCACAAAGTCCATGATCTCCTCGTGCAGACACGCGTAAAGGTTCGGGTGATTGTAGCCCGAGCGCTCGCCCATCCAGGGCATGGACTCGAGCATCAGGCGGCTGGAGCTCGCGTCCTCCTCGCCCTCCTCGACCTCAGCGCTGGCGCTCGCATGGCGAGATGCCGGCGCACCGTTGTCCGCATCGTTCAAGAGCTCGATGAAGCCGTCCTCGTCGCTCTCGTCGGGCCCGTCGGGCGACGCCGAGGCGCTCGCGTCGCTCCCGAGCTTGGCCGCGCGTCTCTGCTCCTTCTTGGCCTTCTTGTCCGCGAATTTGCGCCGACTCTTGGCTTTGAGCTTCTGCTTGGCGGTCTTGCGCGCCGCCTTGCTGCTCTCCGGCTGCGCGTCGCGCCCAGGGCTCTTGCCCTTGCGCGCCGCCGCCTTGGTCCTCGCCATCGCCACTGCTGCGAGCGTCCTCGCTCTTGCTCGATGGTTCCGCTCGAACCATCAGGAGCTCTGTCGTCGGTACCGTACCGGTTTGATTGCGAGAGACCGGTTTTCTACCGGCTTTGCCAAAAGGTACGGTGTACCTGTCGGTTTCGTTCGATGGAGGACGGGCGACGTGAGGCTAATTTTGACTGAAAAAGTATGAATTTGGGAGGGATGACCTGTGGGTGGTGCCAACGATCTTTTCTCCCACACAGCGCGCGCCACAACGCGACGAGCGGGACGCGTCGGCCCAAGCACGGCCACTCCCGCGGCCCTCCAGGCAGAAGCCAAAGATCCGCGCGCGCCGAGACTCGCCCGCCGCGTTCCCCGCGCCAGAGGCCTCCATGTCGGACAAGGGCAGCTCTCCCGAGCCGCGCGCCCGCTCGCGCTCGCGCTCGGCGTCCCCTGACGCGCGCAAGTCGCCTCCACGCTCGCGCTCGCGCTCGGTCGACGAGCCGAAGGAGGGTGCGCGTGGCGCCGCCGCCAGCGGGGGCGTCGTCGGCAACAACCCCGGCAACAACCTCTACGTTGCGAATCTGTCACTCCGGGTACGTCTCGCCCACCCCGGCCTCGCGAAGGACGCGCGTGAGATCGGCGGGGGGAGGGCGACCACTGACTGGACGCGCTTAAATATGGACCAACTGTAGACGGGTCAAGAGGACCTGGAGGAGATCTTCGGCAAGTTCGGGCGCCTCGAGAAGTGCGAGATCATCATGGACCCGGCCACGCGCATGTCGAGGTTCGTGGGTACATGGCGCGGCGGACACGACGTGGGTGCTGACGGCGGCCGTTCGTACTCGCAGAGGGTTCGGCTTTGTGACGTACGAGGACGTCCGCGACGCTGAGGATGCCGTGAACGAGATGAACGGGTAAGGGCCGGACTCTGGCCTGACACCCCTCTCTCTTCTCCACGTTCGGCTGATCATGGCACGCGCTCCGACTGAACAGCAAGGAAGTCCAAGGTCGCGTCATCCGCGTCGAGCACGCCAAGCGCAGCCGCGGGCACGACCGCACCCCCGGAAGATGTGGGTATCCCCTCGCCATGTCTCGCCACGCGCGCGAGCTCAGGACGCTTACGTCTCCTCTCGCACTTGTTGATGGCGGCAGACCTGGGTCCTCTGCAAGCCAGCTCCAAGTACGGCCTGAACCGCGACCCCGGCCGCGGCCGTGACCGCGAGCGCAGCCGTAGCCGAGACCGCGGTGGCAGCTCGCGCTACCACGATGACCGCGACCGCGACCGTAGCCGCGACCGTGGTCGCCGGTATGATGACCGCGACCGCGACCGCGACCGCAGTCGCGACCGTGGTCGCCGGTATGACGACCGCGACCGAGGCCGCGACCGGTACGACGACGACAGAAGGTCGCGCCGCTGAGTCGTCGGGCTCCGAGCTGACCCAGCGAGCAAGTCCGCACGGGTGCAACGGGGACTCCTACTTGCCCCCTCATTTCTTTGTGGGGAAGGGGTGAACGCGCTCGACCGGAAGGCGCCGCCGACATCGCTTCGTCTGCGACCCAGGTTGTGTTAACTGCTTCCCAACAATATACGCGCCCGTCGACTTTTCGACCATCGTCGGCTCAGCCACCTCAACCTCCTCCAACAACCGCCCGCAGCGATGAAGACGACTGGACGCCGTCCCCCCTCGCCAAAGCCTCGCTCCGTCAACACTCTCGCCGGTGTTCAACGCAGCCGGCTAAGCCGCAAACCACGGCGACCGCGACATCCCCTTCCAACCTTAGACTTCGTTGTGCGAGTCGCTCTACTGGCGTGAGTACACCAGCATCCGAGCCGCGTACTCGGACGAGTCCGCGTCGCCGGACGTTTCGCTGTGGGCGAATGACGCCTCCTGGAGAGAGACGCAATGGCGCCAACGACAACAAGGCAGCTGGTGTGAGGTTGCGAACGACCGATCACCCAGAGACCAAGGGCAGTGGCGAACCTCCACGTAGCGGCCGCGATGCAGCACGTCGTCGATCTTCGATGCGGTTGTCGAGTACATCACCACAAACTTTGGCAGCTCCATGCGCGCCGAACCGTCGCTGCCATCGCTCGATGCCTCCGTGAAGGCGTACATTTTCGAGAGGAATGCGGAGGGGTTTTGCTCGAGCTGGTGGGACTCGCATCCTTCGTCGCGCTCTCGGTTCCTGTTGCGTTGCGCAATCGGAATCAGTGCATCATACACCTTCATAACGAGGAATAGAGCCGCGAGTGGTCGATCGATCTTACGCTGGCGAGCAGTCCGGGAACCACATCGAGATATTCTGATGCAGGTAGCTGTAGTACGGCGTCGCGTGGCATGGCGTCCAGAAGTGGATGGATGCGTCCGGGTTGGCTAGCGATACGTCAAGTCCGTCAGTAAAGCGAGATGCCACAATGGCTTTGCCGCAGCCGAGGCTTACACTGAACACGGCCCGCAAGGAAGTCCATGACATCCGACGGCGCGCGCTGCCGGTGTTTAGTACCACGCGTCCAGTTGGTATGAGGGTCTCACGTTTTAGGCGCGGTTTCAGCACAGAACCAACCTGGTGAACGCGCGACAGATAATAGGCGGCTCCCGCGTTGGGTACGATGACGGTGAAGATGGAGAGAAGAAGCAGGTTGCGCTGGGTTCGCTCCCGTAGTTGCACATACAGTCGGTTCTCGAGGTTACGCAGGCAGTAGCCAGCATACACGAGCGTCGCCGGCAACAGGGGAAGCACAAAGCGAAACTCTATCCCATTTCAATGCCACCGAGTTGGTTAGCCACGGCGTTACACTGTCCATTGGACCTCGCACGGCGGATAATCAAACGTACCCTTGTGCGGCGCATTGCTGTAGATGAACAGCGACCACAACACTGCGTAGCCGAGCTCTTTCTTCGTCGGCTGCAAGCAACACCAGGACGCATCAGTGCCCTCAATGCATGCAACGATATCCGGAAGCACCATTCCGTCCGACGTACCGGCACTGTGAGATACCCAGCGATCGCAAGCGGCGATGTCGTTCCAACGATAGATGGGAAGCCCTGCGCGAAGTACCAGTTCCACGGGTGCTCACCGTAGAGCTTGTCCTTCCCCTACATACGCGACAGCCGCTCATGGCGTCATGAAAGGATCAGAGGGATCCCGAAGCCAATGAATGGACAGCTAGACACAAACCCACCTCGAGCACGTTGAACTTGAAGAAATTGTACGGCACAAAAGTCCATTCGCCGTACCCGATGCGGTCGATGACAAGCATCGCTGCGATTGTTGCGGCAGCAATCGGAATGACGATCAAGAAGACCAAGCGCGCTTTGTCGGTTGCTCGTAGCAGCAGCATCAGTCCCGGGTAGATCCAGATCACAACGTTGGTCGGACGGAACAATACGCCAAGCGCAGCCAGCGAAAGCGCCAAGGCGCGGTTGCTCGAGTTGCGAAGCATCGGCGAGACATCCCCGTCCGTCTTCTTCGCGACTGCAGCTTGATCCTAACCAAATCATTGGTAGAAACCCAGCCGTTCGCTGTCAGTGCACAGTGCCAGCCAGCAGCATGCCGCCATTCGTGAAGACGTACGCGGAACTTCCACGGCCAGTACGCGAACGCCGCGGTCGTGAACAGGGTCTCGATCGAGTTGGAAAACGGGCGCACCATGGCGTAGAAGAGGAACCACGAGCAGATGGAGCAGAGCAAGGTCCACTTGGCCGACTTACTGTCGAAGTACGTGCGGGCGAGCTTGTACAGGAAGAAGTCGTTCAGGGTGGACACGACCGCCTGGCGTCAATGCGGTTCGAGCAGTGAGCACACGCTGGACGACTCTTTGCCCACGACAGCGCTGTAGAGCGCACCTGAAGGAGACGTGGGCCGTACGCAATGGCCCAGCGGGAGTCCAGGTGCTGTCGGGCATGCCGAACTCGATCGATTAGCTGGCAGCTCGCCTCTGCCTCGATCCCGGTGCAGCGGCAGTGGAACGTACACAGAGCTCGAGGAGCTTGAAGAGCAGGGCGAATACCGCCGGGTGTGCAAACCCACGGATCTGCGTATCCTTTTGCCACTCCCACGTCCTGGATCCATGCAGAACGAGCGCCGGTGAGGATTCGAGAACTGGACCATTTGAGACGCGGCGGTGTCTTGCGGCAAGTCCTACAGGTGCCCGTAGCCGAACGCCAGGCGGTGCGCCACCTCGGGGCCCTGCCAGTACTCGTCCGGGTTGAAGGACGTGCGCACGAACAGCGCGTTCCACGCGCGGAAGGCGAGCACTGCCGCCCAAAAGGCGCGCGACGTTGCCATCTCCTCCAGCATAGCGCTCCGCGTTGCACTGCGTGTCACGATTTCAGACAGACTGAAGTTGCGCGGAAGGGTATACTTTTGTCCGGATAATGGAAACCGAGGCAGGCGAGCGGTGCCGATGCCGGGACCAAGCGCCTCTCGCCACGTCAAGGCGGTTCCTAGTCGAGTGGCGGTACGCACGTACTCACGTGGAGGAAGAGAGCTCTGCGAAGCGACGAGGCAGCTCAAGTCGTTGCGCGGACTGGATGTTCTCGCTACACAGCGACAGCCGCTCTCCAAGGCGGAATCCGGATAGACGGTGCAAGTATACAGTATAATCGCACGAACTACGTTTTCGTTGTCGGCGTCGGGGTTCGAACACACACAAACGGAGAAAGCCACGAGGAGCAAGGAGCAAGGGACTTCGTCGCTTCCCTCGCTGCGCGTGGCTCGGCGAAGGGGGCGGACGAACAAGCGGGAAGAGAGCGATTGGACGCGCGGATAGGGTGTGCGCGCGCCAGTCGCATCCAGCTCGCACCGTGTGACCTCAGTGACCTGACGAGTCGCTCGTGGTGCCATCCGCAGTGACGTGGCTCGACAAGCAGCGTGAGGCGGGTTAGACGCACGCGGAGATGCTGCAACACGCGGTGGCGCTGCTGCTCCAGCGGCTGCTGGGGAAGTTCGTGTCGTTCGACTCGAGCATGCTGCGGCTGTCGCTGTGGCAGGGAGACCTGGCATTCCAAGACCTGCGGTTGCGGCTGCCGTACGGCGAGGGCACGATAGGGCACTTCAGCGTCAACATTCCCTGGCGCGCGCTTTGGACACAGCCTGTGATCATAAAGGCGCGACAGATTCGCGTGCTGCTGCACCAGACGCCGCCGCCCTCAGAACACGCAGAGCATTCGGTGGCAGTTGGCGTGGATGACAACGGTGGCATGAGCACAGAGGGAGACGCGATGGAGAACAGCGCAGGAGATGGTGCGTTGAGCTGGCTATGGCTATTACAGTGGCCATGGAATCAAGGTGAACGTAGTGAGCTCACCCGGTGCTACCCTCGTGCGAATCCCTCCAGACCGAACGTATCTGTCGCGGTTGGTCACGCACATCATCTCCAATGTCCAGATTGAGCTATCAGACGTCCAAGTTCGATACGATTGCACGGAGACATCGCTGGCGCCGGTAAGAGTTCGATTGTGGAGGACTCCTCTTCTTCCTCAACGTGCTGAGCGTTCTTTGTGTTCCAGCGACCTGGAAGCTGCACGCTGGAGATCGGCGAAGTGAGCTTGATCAACACGAACGCGTCCTGGGAGCTTGAGTTTACACCCCAGTCCAACTCGATCATGGAATCGCGCAAGGTACGCTATGGAACAAGAGGAGCGGTCGCATTGGCAATTCTTCTTGAGGTTGACAATTTGGGGATGTGTGCACCTTCTGGCTTAGCTCCTGAAAACTGAGCGTGTTGCAGCATACATCGACTACTATGACTCACGGGGAGACGGACCCTTGGAGGGTGATCTGTCTGCGCGCAGTGCGCGGCGGAAGTATTTATTTCACGGGTGGTTTTCGACTGTCAAGGTGCGGCAAGTGTGACCTGCTTCAGCCTATTTGCCTGTCTCGTGCTAACCGCTTGGCGCTGAACTTTTCGTTGTCAGGCAAGCCTCTTCTACCACAGTGCGAAGGCGTCATTTCCCGACGTGGAACTCGACATTGATGTGGGATCTCGTCCTGGTGATTTCCAAGGCTCATGCGAGATTTGTCAAGCACAGCGGTCTCCGGTTGATGCTTCGGAAAGCATTCATGGCGTCCAGCCCACAATTCACTTCGGGCCGGAGCACATTGATGTGTTGTACGCCATTTTGATGGAAGTGAAGGCTCCATACGATGAGTACGATCGACTGGCAGCTCTCAGTTGGCAACAAGCGTCGCGTCCTGATGGTTTCCTGATGGTGCTCTCGTACGCAAAGCAGTGGCTGCTAGCTGACTGTCTGGATGGAGTAGTTGGCGATGCTGTGACTGTCAGTGATGGTGATGACAGCGACGATGACGATGAATTTGAAGATGCCATCACACCTCCGAGCTTGTTTCTTCGAGCGGCGATGCGGCATGGGCTGAAGGTCAGCTTCGTGGAACGCCAAATCTCCCAGTATGCTTCTGGAAACTCTACCTCGTGGATATGGATTCTTGGCGCCTCGTGGGGAAGCATGAAGCAGTCGTGCGTCGAGGATGAAATCCGGCTGGAAGTTCAGTCTGTTCGAATGCTTGAGGAGTCTGGAATGGCTGGCGAGGGATACAGCCTCATCCGAGATTTTGGAGTCAAGACCTCCGGTGACGATTTCCGTGACGATGAGCCTGCTGCAGCTCCCGTATTTCGCTTCACGTGCGTCGTTCCAGCGTATCAAAGCCGCCTCGTAGGGCATCAACCTGTTCTCAAGGTGAACATCGATCAGCCTCTCCTCATTGCCGTCAAGGACCAGACGGTTGTGAAGTGGATGGGTCTTCTCGCTCCAGTGTACGACTGGTGGAACGAGTGGAACGCATCGCACCCAAGCATTGCGTCTGGACCAGACAACCCTTCGAAGATCGCGCCGATTTCGCAAATCTCGGTCTCGGTCGAAAAACTGTGCTTCTTGTTTGCGGTGCACGACGGGTTTTGTTTCGGCTCAACACTGGACAAGTTCTCGATTTCGACATCGGAGCCGACCCATGAGACGGTCCAAAGCCTGTTTCAATCCACCAAGTTGCGCTTGTTCTCCAGTACGGAAGATCTGTTGACAATGCAGAGGGCGATGGCGCTAGGTGAGCCGCTGAGTCAGCACGAAATTATCGTGGTGGAGAACGCTGCGATGTCCAAGAACAGCCACTCCCGAACACAGTGGTCGCACGATTTGTATGTGTGCAAGCATTCGCCAAATGTGAGCGAAAACCACGTGAACGGAAGACACCTCGGATTCACCGGTGACGTGCATGAGGACGAGGTCGCCATGTACAACTACAAGATCAGCCTCCCAAGCATCCGAGTGGATATCGATGTGGAAGAGATGGAAGTGTTGGCATGGGTCATCGGTAAGTGGAGCTTCTTCCTTCCCGACCCTGCACCACCGTCGGCAGAGCCCACATCGACTCAAGGTGCAGTTTGCCGAAGCAAGTGGCGCATGCAGATCCCGAGTCTCCGTGCAACACTTTGCGACAAGCGGTTTCCATCCAACGAGTTCGTTGTTGCTGTGGACAATTGCGAGTGGAAGGCAAACATGTGCTCTCTTGGCTCGTATCAGCGGTATTCGGCATCCTCCATCATTGTTACGGACGGAGAGAACGCGTTTATCCAGATCATCGGGAATCAGCGACTGGAGACTCCTGCGGTATGCGTCGACTACGAAGTATTTTCGGTTGAGAACGCTTTGCTGCCTCCCAGTCTTCGATCGGAGTCGGCCACAACGGCTGAAGTCAACATCTTCAGCGAAAAGATTGTGGCTCGCATGTACTTGCCGTATGTGGAAACCTTCGTCAAGTGGGCCGGCATGTGGTTGCAGTCGTTCGAGTTAGGCTTCATGCTGTCGACGTGTTTTGGCTACGACTCTGACGGATTTCGACGCAATCTGAGCAAGCTTGCTGCCCAGCAATCGATCGGTCCCGCAGGCCGGACCAATGAACTGAAGGTTAGTGCCCGGATAGCCCAAGGATTGGACCTTACCATTGTGCATCCTGACGAGACACGACCTCGATCCGGGAAGGTCGATACCCACGGTGAGCGAACCGAAGTTGGAGTACTAGAGACCTCAACTGTCCTGATTGACATTCGTCAAGGTGGCAAGCTACCTGCGGGACAAGTTGAAGTGAGGGGTACTATTCGGAACCTCCAAGTCACTGATCTGACCAATCCCAATGTGATGCCGACCAGCGATAGCGCCATGCCCAATCGTAGATGCGTCGGATCACCCCAGGGGATGCTGAAAGCGGCGAGCGATATTTCCGCCTTCGGGGGCTCCAAGAACTCTCTGGACTTTAGCGTCACGTACACTCGAGCCGACCAAGCCGGAACGCCACTCGAAGATCGTGACAAGTTGCAAGACCACTGTGGTGTTCGCGTGCGGCTCGAATCAGTGTGCATCGCCTATCTGCACCGTGTGTACAAGCAGTTCCACCACTACGTCGCAGATCACATCGTGGAGCTGGTGTTGTCCAGTGATCTGTTCCATCGGCGGATGACGAGCGATGGTGCGACCAGGGCCTGCAGCCGCTTCGTGATCGACACTTCCATGCTACCGGTGTCGACAGAAGAGGCGGTAGACATGTACCTTGAGGCGACACATCACTCGAGATCGGCGTCCCAAGCATTGCCCGTGCTTTGTGTTGAGGTTGTTGCGAACGATCTGACATTTGCATTGCCACGAAGCTCATTTTCTGACGACAGCATCATCCTCCATTGCACCAACGCGAGGTTTTGGAGCAGCGGCACTGATCCGTCGACTTCCGAGTTTTTGGAGAACGGGGCGTTCGCTGATGAAGGAAGGACTTCGAATAGCGGGTTGTTATCAGACGTGAACGTGGCGAAAGCGCAGCAATCTCGTCGCGTTGAGCTGCGAAATACAAAGCGCCAGATCAAGAACCAACGCGCAAGGATCTTGAGCAATCGAAGCCAGCTATTCATTGACTTGAAGAACGCGACACAGCAGGCGCAGAACTACTTGCACGAAGGCTTTGAGTCACTTCCAGCAGCTGAAGACGCCGTCAAAATCATCCACGGCAAGATTCTCCAGCTCGATCAACAACTCGAAGAGCTCGGCCAGTATCTCACGAAAGTCAACGATGCGATCGAAGTCGCGCGGGCTGAAGGAGAGGCGTTTAACCAAGGTGGACGCGACAGCTTCGTTTTCTTGTCCCAAGCGTCAACAAGCACTCGTCAGCGGGGGCGGTCAGCATCGATCGATCGTATTCGCCATGCAGTATCCGGGATGTCCCAGTACCTCATCGCCCCACTGTTCGTCGCGGAAGATGCCGAGTTCCACGACGCACGAATAGCATCTGATTCTGCGACGCTCTCGTTACTCGGAAAGGACGAAGACATGTCAACGTCGTCTGTCGGTCTGTTCGAGTTCGAGCTGGTGGATTTGAGCGGCATCACGTCAAATTCCACGGCACCACTGTTTCATCACTCGCTTCTTACTGGTCGGATCGATTCGGAGCCGGAAAGTTTGTCGGAGACTGCCCTCAGCTCGTATCTCAACATCACTCTGTCGCTGAACGAGCTCAGTATCGGGGCGAGCCCGGAGCAATACGTCACGCTGCTAGGTATGATCTACGAGAACTTCAAGGAGTTGTCTTTCATCGTGGACGAAGACACGTTCCCGTTGTGTTCGAGCTGCGGTGGCCACCACTACGACTACGAGTACTGCAACGCGATATGGCTGCAGATCCCTGTCAGGATAGGCGACGCTGCTCTCCGGATATCAGCAGCCGATCACTCAATCGCTGATATTTTCTGCGAGCAGTTAGAGTTGATGTTCACGATGAGAACCGATGACTCTCTGGAGTTCAGCACGAACGCCCTGTCGTTCACGGCAATTGACGTCCGACCCACGCATTCGGCAACCGCATCCGAGATTATTCGGCCCATCGCAGGCGACGGACTGCAAGTCGAGTACAAGCAAACGTCTACGTGGACAGAGGTTGTGTACGACTTGAAGGTGCAGAACACCAACTGGCTCGTGGTCTACCCGGCACTGGAGGAGGCCGTGCGTTTCTTCCTTGACCCGATTCTCTCCCAAGGAGAGTTTCTCGATTTTGACGCTGGATTCATGCCTCCCCCGCCACCCGACTGGAGCAAGCTGGAGTTTCGCTTGGCAACCCATGGATGCCTCTTTTCGCTTCTTGAAGATTTCAGCAAGCTGGACTCGCGTGCGTTGGTCATGCTGACAAACGCCACCGCGACCTATTCGCAGAATCAGGCTTCAAACGGACTGCCCGACATGAGCAAATGGCATATCGAGATCGACCAGAACGGAGTTTACTTTTCGCAGCTTCCGGACCTGCAGGTATGTCTTGCCTCGTCGCAGTTGTTGCTCCATCTCTCTAACACTTATGCTGCGGCTGGATGAAATGATGATTACAGATCGACGTGTCATTCCCGCTGGCCAACCCGTTTACGTTGGTGATCGATCACTTCATCGAAGGAAGGATTGCTCTCAATCGGCGCAACTCGTTCGTCCTCGCACCAGTCGAGACGCGGTTTTCCGTGCAAGATGCGTATCTCTTTGTGAACATCGTGAACAACTACCTTCGATGGATTCCGGTGCGCTCCAAGAAGAAGCGACAACATATCGATATACCACGAGCGAACCGCGCGGGATCGGTGACGTCCGCTTATGCGCCTGTACCGCCGCCGCTGCCGAGTACCCCGACGTTTGTCGCTGACAAGTTGCTGGGAGATGTTGGCGAGTTGCGGCTTGTTCTGGTGAACAACAGCCTGGGGATTCCGATTGCTGACTTCCAAATGCGAGAGATTGTGTGCGAGTACATCCAGGACGAAGATTATTCGACAACTATCGGAGGCACGCTGTCTCTGAACTACTTCAACAACAGCATCTACCGATGGGAGCCGTTGGTGGAGCCTTTCGTGGTGCAGATGCGCGTACACCGGTCGCTACGTGAGAACAGCCGCGTCGAGATATTCGCGAATTTGCCGAATACGGTGAACTTCAACCTCACGCCTGCCATGGCTCCGCTGCTGTCGACAGAAGCGTTGAAGCAAGCTGACTTCGTCACAACCGGATCCAAGTCGACAGCGCCATTTTGGGTGCAGAACAAAACGGGTATGGAACTCAAATTCAGTTTCCGTCGCGGGAAGGGAAACGTCATTCAGCAAGCAGTTCCGGATAACAACAAGGTGTCAGTGGACTGCCGCGAGAAGGGAGATATGCGCAGCTTTGACAGCACATCTGCCGACCGCTTTATCCGCGAGGCTGATCGAAATGCGCTGACGGTGAACCACACGCTTTCTGTCTGGCTGAATGGGAACAAGTGGGTGAGCGTGAACCCCGTCGTAGTGGACATTGTGGGCCACGTGTCTGTTCCGCTCAGAGAAGCACAGAACATGATGGCGCCACATTCTGCTGCTGACGAACTTGAGCCTAGCGTGGAAGAAGACTTGACGCCGCCAACTCTCGTAGCCGAGATTTCCATCCAAGCAGATGGGAGCAAGCTCATCAGTCTTCACTCTCAAGTTGTGCTGCAGAACCGGACGTCAGTGCCATTGATGGTCTGGGTCTTCTCGCCGCGAGAAGGAGGGTGTGTGCGGGAATGGATGATGGATCGAGAAGAAGTTTGCCACGTTCCCCTTGAGCTGATCCACCCTCAGAGCAAAATCAGTGTGCGACCGTCGCCGTACGTGCAGTATGCGCCGTTGGCAACAAGCTTGGAAGATCTCGGGGATGAGGTTCGTGCCGTGAAGTCGGTCAACACCAAGCGGTTCGTTCGGTCCGGCGACTGCGTCTGCAATTTCGAGACCTTTGCGACAATTGAGGAGCTCAAGTCTGCGGCAGACGCACTGAACAAGGTGTCCAATGCGGCATCAGCGGGTCCGCTATCAGGGTTTGTTGTCCGAGACCTTCCGACGTGGAAATGCACCTATGACGTCGAGGGGTACTATCTGATGCGAGCGACCTACTCTTACACCGACGAGCCAGTCATGACTCCAATAGCGAAGAAAAGCATCGACACGATGTCACAGGTCGACGAGGACGAGCTCGAGAACGTGGAAGACGATTTTCTCCACGTGTTCTCGGAACAAAACCGCCAGCGGAAAGTGAATCACCCGCTGAACGACGTGAACTACGAGCTCGACGAAGTCCGAAACACAAACCAGCGACGTGGGATGTTCGAAGCCACGAACTCGAGCTTGTTCCACATTTCTGTGGCACCATTCTTGACGCTCCACAATCGTCTGCCGACTCCTATGGCGTATCGCTTGCTGAACGGGTCGCTGCAGTTGATTGCAGAGGGAATCTTAGCGGTGGGAAATGTTCTGCCGCTGTTTCAGGTGGAGTCAACGGCGGTGCTCTACATTTCATTCCGGCTGGAGAACTACAACTGGAGCGAGCCGAAGCTGATCATTAGTCCGAAAAACTCCGGATACATGGTTCCCTACAAGGAGTCGATTGAGCCGGTCTTCATCTTCGGTCGCCAGTTTGACCGAGACGTTCCAGGCGAACAGAGCACGGTGCCCAACCTCCAACTCCAGGTGAAGCTTGCAGGGCGAGATGTGATCGTGTTTTGCTCCATTTGGATCGTCAACCACTCGGACTTGGACTTGGAGTACTGTAGCTCGGCAAGCTCGTCGACGAAACGACTGGAATCTGTTCCTCGGTATGTTCATCGCCGAAGCAACGTCGAGTTGGAAGACAAGATCCCGTTTTCGACTCGCAACATGTCTGCTCACTTGGACTCTGAGCGAGAGTCAACCTTGACGCGTCTTCAGAAAGTGAAGGCTGCTGCGAACCCTGTGGCGCTGATTGTGGTTCTCCGCGAAGCGCGGGAACTATACAACGCACAATACTTTGGCTCCCAGAGTCCGTACGTCCGTGCGTCGCTGTACGCGCTGAAGAACCCGGAAGACCGATACTTGGACAAGCCAGAGATGCGGATTGTGTGTGCGGCGACTACTAAGCCATCTCCATCCGGGGGACTGAACCCTAAGTGGGACGCTCATCTTCAGAACACGCTGTTGCTGCGTTTCCCGGAGGATTTAAAGTCGCTGGCACTCGCACGGATTATCATCGAGGTGCGGAACGTCCGCTACGGCATGGACACGTGCCTAGGCGTCACCGCTGTGAAAGTTGAGAGCATCCTGAAAGATCGAAAGAACGCGGCAGCATTCAACTGGTACAAGTTGCTCAAGCGCAAGTCGTCACGACAGCGGAAGGCCTCTCAAGACAACGCGGCGAGTGTGCACCGCGGCGACATCAATATGTCGTTCTCGGTCGGTACGTCACAGGAGCTCCGATCCGATTTGGAGGGGAATCTCAGTGCGGACGAGCTGGACGAAGCATACAAGTCTCCACAGGCTGCAGCTGGAGACCGACCATCTCTGATCTCGCCTTCCGACAGCGAGGAATTCGACATTCACGACGTCGAGGAATCGACAGTGCTGGAGCAAGAGACCCCTGGATCGCTTCCGACTTCCGGTGTCGTCCGCTCGATGCATCGAATGCAGACACCAGGATCGAGTTCCGGCTTGATGAGCGATGCCGATTTGGCCGGGGCGGGTATTTTGGCGGCTGCTTCATCGACACGCTCGCGTCCAGTGTTCGCGATGGCGCCAGAGTCAACCCGATCGCAGGAGCTGTTTTCGTACGACCCGACATCGACGCGAGCAGTTGGGGCCACGGCTCTAATTGGACGGACTTCACCTGGTATCAAGTCGCACGCGGGGGCAACCCGACCAGTTCAAGTATATCTTCCTCATAACCGCTTCGCCTGCGTCGTGGTTGAGGTGTATTCGAGCTCGGTCATGTCGGAGGTGTTCGAACAAGTCTGCGTCAAGTGTGGTTTCCTGGGAGTACTGGACATCGAGGATTTCGACTTTTATGAGCTCGCGCTCCCTCGGTTCGTGTCACTGCGCAGCGCTGGTCGGCCGGAAGGGGAGCGATGGTACGGTCAGGTAATTCCGATGTCGGCCAAGATTGAGAAGCGTGGGCGAGCGCACGGGCTGCACCTATGCCACAAGATGGGGATGACAACCATACGGCTCTACGACGAGCAGAGCACAGCTAGTTCTCACCACGTGACTCCTCGGTCCCTCGTCTCTAGCTCGATGCGCTCTAACCCGGCGCAACGACGTCCGATGGCATGGGGAGATGTACTCGCCTACAGCAAGGGCGGAAAGAACTGGGACGTGCTCCGTGTCAAGTCGCAATCGTCGCCGTGGTCAGACATTATTCGACTGAACCGAAACGCCATGGGGAACTCAGGTGTGGCACAGGTGATCAGCCTGACGAATGAAGTGTACAGTCAAGAAGAACAGAGCGAGCTGAGGAAGGGGGTACAGGAGGTGGCTCTCTGGAGCTGCTACGGTACCGGCCGGTTCTCGGAAACCATCATCGCGACGATCGTACCCCGGTATGTGCTGATCAACCGGACTCAGGACGTCATCAAGTATCGCCAAGTGAATGTTCCTCAAACGTTCAAGCTGGAGGCAAACGCGCTTGTCCCGTTTCACTGGCCCAGCGCCAGCCGCGAGAAATTGTTGGAGGTGACTATGCTCCACCGGTATAGTTGGAGCGGAAGCTTCCGCATCAACTCGCTTGGCACGACATACCTCAAGCTTCGCGACAGGGACAAGCTTTCCCAAGTGTACATTCTGCAGTGCCACATCGAGATGGTGGGGGGTTCAATCGCGTTGGTCTTCCGGGAGGAGTCACGCCGGTTCCCACCGTACCGCATCGACAATATGACGTCGTTCCGCATCCAGTACAAGCAGACGAACTGGGGCGGTGACAAAAATTACGACGAATTACTGCCACGGTCATCATGTCCATACTCGTGGGATCGGCTCAGTGGAGCGGAGAAGGTGTCTTCGTCGACCAATCAAGATCTTTCCTTCGCTGGAAGCTCGTCATCAGTGTCGCGAGCGCTGCGGGTGCGGTTTATGCGCGTCACATCCTCGACTTCGGCAAGCGGCGACTCGGAAAAAGACGCGGTGGAGATTCGCGAGTACAACTTGGACGAAATGGCGACGCACAGGCGCATTCAGCTGCACAGATCGCTTCCCTCGCAGCTTTTTCTCCGACCAGAGCAGAAGGGCTATCTGCTCAAGAAGGACAGTCTGCTCAAGTGGAACAAGAAGTACTTCCGTCTGTACGAGCACATGCTGTACTACTTCGCCAGCGACACGGATCAAGAGCTACTCGGCGTGATTGATCTGCGCTCGGGGTCGAACGTGCCTGGTGCAGGTAGTGTCGCAATCTTCGAGAAGGCGGCGGAGGCTCCGACGAAAACGGGCTTCATCTCTCTGAATGGACTGGTGTCGTCTCTCTTTGGAGGCTCGCGCCAGCTGGACAACGGCGACATTGGTGATGATGATGACGATGACTATGACGAGGATGAACGGACGCGCGAAGTGGTACGGTTGGCGGTTTCGATGACAGCGTCGAACGCTTTATGCGCCGAGTCCGAGCAGTTCGTCAGCAATATTATTGAAGAGGACTCCAGCACTCAGCCGCAACCGATCGTACACCGGAAGGGGTTCTATGTGAATGGCCACGACCTGGTAGAATTCCTGCTGGCAGAGGATCCCGGACGTTTGACGAAGGCTCAGGCATTCTCGACAGCCCAGGAAATGCTGACGCTTGGAGTTTTGAAGCCGCTTCCTGTCAACGCGTTTAATGGCGAGGCAAAATTGACACACACGCCATCGCTTAGCTTCCAGTGCTCCAAGATGGCGTGGTACAGTGTCGACTCGTTCAACATGGGGGACGACACAGACTCAATGGAGTCAGAAGACGATACGATCCGATCGAGCGAAGTACTGTCAGTGAGTGAAGTATCGACACCGGGACGCAAATCTGCAGCGAAGGTGGTAGGCTCGACGCAGTTCTCGATTGTGACACCGACGAAGTGCTACGATTTGAAGGCGAAGAACCCGAAGGCGGCTAAAATTTGGGTGAAACGTCTGCGGATAGCAGCGCGCACCTACCAAGCCACGACAGACGACTTGGAGGGAGTTGGCGATGAGGAGAACGAGCAGGGACTGACTGTTGGGAGCGCTCCACCCAAGTCCTCGCGCGCACTTGTGAAGGAATCAAGCATGGGGCAAGCACCTCTGGTAGTTCAAAGCGCCAAGACGTACGTTTACGTGCGCGTCCGCGCAGATGGCCCGACGAAGGTGCTGGAGCTATTCGAAGGCGGCGAAGAAGACTTCGACGAGAAGGAGAGCAAGCTCGAGCTCGCGAGTTCGAGTTCGATGTCATCAAGCTCTCCCACGACTAGCGAGACGTCCACGAATGCCTTCGATTCGTTGAGCACGGGGATGGCGGTTCATCTGCGAGTGGATGGATTTGGAATCTCCTGCGTCAATGAGCTTCCCATGGAGCTTGTGTACCTGTACTTCGGAGGCGTCAGTGCTCACTACTCGCGCGTGAACTCCAAGATGCGTCTCAACATGACGCTCGACGACGTCCAAGTCGATAACCAGACCTCAGACGCTACGTTTAGCAAGCTATTGTGCCCGCGCGTCCAACCGAACGGGGCGGGGACTCCAGCTCCACGAAAGCGATCCCGTAGCGACATGGACGAAGATCTCGCGGCGATGGTTGGGGACGTGGTTGGTGATGGCGAGAGTGACGCGTCTGAGATCGAGGGAGGAACAACCGGACTGGTAGCCAACCAGAACCTGTTTGTGTGTGCAGACTGCAAGTTCCGGCAGGCGAATGTGGCCGCGATGCACTTTTGCTGCACATGGTCGAACGAGCAGGGCAGCACCGACTACTTTGAGCACTGCTCGTTCTGGCTATACCCAGTCATTACCCAGCTCGACGAAGAGCTCGTGCTGTCGGTTCGCTCGTTCCTGAATGCGGTACGTTGACTCGTGATGCTGAGGGGCTATTTTGGATGAAGGTCGTGACTAATGTGATCCTATGCGTACCGCATGCTCGCTGTTCCTTGAAACGCAGATGAGCCAGTCGTACAGCCAACACAAAACCCAGAAGCGCGGTGGCGAGATCCAGATGAAGAGCATTCCAATTGAGACGATGACGGAAACACTAGCCGAGTACAAAGAGAATACTCTCGGTGACGAACTCGACCCGCTGAACAGCCTCTACGCATACACGGCGACTTCCAACAACGACGTGCGCAAAGTCTACTTCGCGCTGCTACACGTGCATCCAGTCGAGTTTGACATCACGTACCGCAGTGATGTTCTGCAAGCGCGATCGACGCTTTTGCTGCGGCAAGCAGCGTCCTTCAAGACAAGCGGCGCAAGTTTGAGTCACCAGAGCAAGCTGCAGAGTCAGAGAAGTGCTAGTTTTGGGGACGAAGCGTATCGCCGCACCGCGTCAATGCCGGCTTCTCTCGGTAGCAGCTCAACGATTGTCGGGGTGTCAGATGACCCTGCAGCTGCAACCAACACCTGGGCGATCCCGAGTCTGGCGATGCATGTGCCGGATCTGGATAACGCGCCTGTGCGTCTCAACGCGCTGATGATCGAGCATGCATTCGGTACAAGTGGAGACTTGTCGCGCCGCGTGACCAAGTATTACACCCGCCAGTTGTGGAAGCAGCTTCACAAGATCCTCGGCTCGTTTGACTTCTTAGGGAACCCAGTCGGCTTGCTCGATCACATCGGGACGGGCGTGCGGGACTTTGTCTATGAGCCGCTCGAGGGCTTGAAGGTCGGCGGCAAGGGATTCCGCAAGGGTTTAGCCAAGGGCACGGCGAGTCTCGTGTCAAACACCCTGGACGGCACGTTTGATGCGGCGAGCAAAATCTCGGGTACATTCGGCCAGGGGCTCGCGACGATGTCGATGGACGATCACTACCAGCAGATGCGTGCTCGTGCTCGACGGCGACATGTGCGTGGCATTCGCGAGGGCCTTGTGCAGGGCTCCAAGGAGCTCAGTCTCGGCGTCTACGAAGGTGTGACGGGCCTTGTGCTCGGTCCTGTGCGTGGTGCACAAGAGAGCGGCGCTGTGGGCTTCGTCAAGGGGACGATCACCGGCATAATCGGACTGCCTGTCAAGCCTGTGGCCGGCATCTTTGACTTCGCCTCGCGTGCCAGCCAAGGCGTGCGGAACCGATCGCTCAACCACGGCCAGTACATGCGGCGGGTGCGCCGCCCACGCGTATTCGGCCGCTACAACGAGCTCAAGTGCTACAAGGAGGCGGACGCAATCGCGTACGACCTGCTGAAGAAGACTGGCGGCGCACGCTTGTCTGGTGAGAAGATTGTGTTCTACAACGAGATCATCCAGTCCGTGCCGGCCTCGGAGCTGACGACGGAAGCTCGTGACCGTCGTCGAAAGACGGATTCGTGCCGCGACCGCACTGATTCACTGCGCCGCAGCCTGCAGGAGAATGATGAGAAGCGCGCCGACTTGGAGGACATTGGCCGCCGCAAGCTCATCTACGACGTGGTGTTTTACGAGAAGAAGCTCGGCCTCGACCTCGAGACGGACTTTTACTGTGAGAACGTGTCGATCAAGGGTGTGGATGACAATGCGCGGCTCCACATCTCCATCAAGACCAGGCTGTTACCTGGGCAGGAGATCCTGCAGGAAGGCGACTGCTTGGTCGGCATCGGCGGCGTCGACGTTCGCGGTATTGGGTTCCACGAAACACTCGCGTTGCTGCGCGGGACGTCGCGACCGATTCGAATCACATTCGAGAGCGCGGACGAGCTTGTGCAGGCGGGAAGAGAAGGTGGCGATGAGAAGGAATCACGCGTTGTGGCATCAAGCCCGCGTCAAGCACTGGAGAGTGCGGACGCGGGAGGCGATCCGTCGAAGCTCAAGGTGCAGCTTTCGCACTGGCTCATCGTGACGGAGGAGCGTGCGCTGTACATCAACGTGGGCTCGTTCGCGAACCCCGTGGTCGAGTGGATGACGCCGCTGCGATACATTTACCGTGTCGACTGGACACGAGGCGTGCGAATCTCGCTACAGTTGAGCGTGGGAGTCGACAGTTTGCCAACAGGACCGCGACTGCGGCCGTCGCTCAAGGCGCTGGACGCTCACGAGCGCGACATGAGCGTGTTCCTGGACGTCATGTGGCACAGCTTTGGCTCGGCGACGGCCGAGGAGCAGGAACTGTGGCCGTCGGACACGAGCTTGAACGGGTTCATGCTCAAGAAGGGGGGCTTCACGACGGTCAAACGCTGGTTCGTACTCAGCCGCAACTGCCTCTACTACTTTTCAAGCCGCAAGAACCTGCGTGGAATCATCCCACTGGGCAACGTACGTCTCGAGACCGACGCGAACCCGAGCGCGTTGACCATCCGCATCACGAACGCGACGCGGCATCAGCCGCTTGTGACGCTCCAGCTCGACAGCGGCCAGGTTCTGGAGCGCGTGCAGACGGAGGTGGTGCTCGTCGCGCCGTCGCTACAGGAGTTCGAGATGTGGCAGTCGTCGCTGGCGCACGCCGCCGGGAAGGGAATGCGCCACTCGCGCGGCACGCGCTTCTTCGTGCCCACGGCGGCGTCGCGGCTCGAGATCGGTTGTCGCGACACGCCGGACTTTGTTGTCGCGCCGCTGGCCGAGGCCCTGAAGAAGACCGTCGAGGTGTTCAACGCGACGCTGCCGTGAGGCGGGTTGGGGATGAACAGCAAGTTGCCTTTCGCTAGTCGATCCGTTGATCCAATAGGTGGTGTGTCTGCTGCAAGCGGTGTCTGAAGCGAGTGCTGATTGGTGTAAATAATCTGAAACCGCGCATCGATTGGTAAAAATAGCCGATACAATCTCGAAGCTTCGCTCCAGTCTCGACGCCGCCGCCGAGCGAACACGTAGCCTGCTGGCGCAGTAGACGCCGACGATTGAGGGCGTGTCCGGCGCGAGCGAGCGGCCGCGAGAGCCATGGCGCAGAGCATCGAGACCTGGTACTATGGGCTGCCGCAGATCACACGCTTCTACCTCTCGGTGTGCTTCCTGTTCACGCTGCTGAGCACGCTGGGGCTGCTCAACCCGCTGTCGCTGTACCTCGACCTGGAGCTCGTCTGGTCACGCTTCCAGCTCTGGCGCTTGACCACGTGCTTCATGTTCCTGGGCAAGTTCAGCTTCCCCTTCCTCATGCAGCTGATGATCCTGTACGTTTCGCGCCGGCTCTCCGCGGCCGCCCGCCGCTACTGACGCGTCGGCGCTGGCGACAGGACCAACTACTCGTCGCGCCTGGAGGAGGATCCGTTCCCGAGCGGCGGCGGACCCACCGCGGACTACGCGTTCATGCTCTTTTTCGGCGCCGCTGTGCTCTGGGTGCGTCCGAGGTCTCGCAGTGTGCGGTGCCGAATCTTTTTGCTAACAGCCTGCCGCTGCAGGTGATTGGCTTCTTCATGGAGATCCCGTTCCTCGGCACGTCGCTGATCTTCATGATCCTCTACGTGTGGAGCCGCCGTAACCCCACGCAGCCCGTCGCGATTTGGGGTACGGTCGGCGCCGATTCCTCACTTCTGCTCGGTCTGCACCTCACCTCGTTCCCCTACTGCTTCTCCAGGCTTCAGCTTCGAGGGCCTCTACCTGCCCTGGGCACTGATCGCGTTCACGGTGCTCATCGGCGGCAACCCGATGATGGACTTCCTGGGGGTGATCGCCGGCCACCTGTACTACTTCCTGCTCGAGGTCTTGCCGGTTACCAAGGGGTGGAACCTCATCCAGACGCCCGCCATCTTGTACGTCTGCCTATCGATCTGTGAATGGTCGTCTCGTGTCTGACGGACCGTGGTGTGCGTGTCGACAGCACGCGGCTGTTCCCGTCGCCGCAAACCTTCGGCGCGACGCCGATCGTTGGCGCTCGCGGGCCAGCTGCAGCGCCACAGCAGGGAGGAGTAGGCGGTGGATACGCCTGGGGAACCGGCCGTCCACTCGGACAGCTATGACGGCAGCCACGTGGAGTCGGCAAGGCGGGCGGCGGCGGCATGGTCGCCGTGGTCGCCGTCTGTATTTCGCTCACGACCCTTGCTTGAATATCACGCGAGGAATGCTTGCTTGATAGTCTCAATGATTGTACTATCGCGTCAGCGGTAGACTCCAATGTTCCCAGCAATCACGCTCTTGATGCGCGCATTCAATAATTTTCGCATTCATTCGCATAAGCAATGCAATACGACCCAAACCCACAGAAGAGCTTCGATGAAGTACGAGTCGCGATTCCAACAGTCGGCGCTCGACAAGGTACGACCCGACATTGCTCAGTTGCTCCAAGTATTCGCCAGTCAGGTACGTAGTGTTGGTGTAACCACACGGATTGGGCCTCTCCACTTTTCCCTCCGCTTTTAGCCCATCTGCTGACCGGGCCGCATGGCGGCCGAGCCTCCGCGCGCGCACGGCCGCGCGTCCTCCCGCGCGTCCGCGTCGCCGCTGGGCGGCTCCATGGGCGGCGCAGACGACCCACTTGGCGCGTTCCCGGCGTTCGCGTCGTCCCCGCAGGAGCAGATGCAGTTCCAGTTCCAGCAGCAGCTCGAGCTGCAGCAGCAGCAGTTCGCCATCAGCACGGGCACCGGCGGCGGCGGCACGAGCGTCGCGAGCGCCTCGAGCGCCGCCATGGGCTCGCTCGGCGCCGCGCAGCCGTTCGCGCCCCTCGACGCCGGCGCGCTCATGGACACGAGCGCCGCCATGCTGGAGCGCGCGCAGGCGGTCAGCGCGGCCGCGACGGCTCCGTCCGGGCTCGCGCCGTACTTTCCGGGCCTCCGCGAGTCTCGAGCTGCGCTCCCCATGGGCCCGGCGCACAGGGTCCACTCGAGTGCGGTCGGAGTCGGTCCGTCGACGTCGCTGCTGTCCACGACGGGATCGCTGCCGTCCCTCACGGCGTCGAGCCCGCCGCCGCCGCAGCTGTACCGGACAAGCAAGATGCGGCGGCCCGAGCTGTGGCAGTTCATCCGGCTGGTGGTGCCCGACCCGCCCGAGGTCGCGGCCGGCAAGACGTACACAAACCAGGACGCGCGCGAGGCGTACTGCCTCAAGTGCAAGCTGCTCATGCACTACAACACTGGCAGCAGCAACAACGTCAGCCGGCACATGGCCAAGTTCCACCCGCTCGACCTCGCGAGCTACGCACAGAAGGTGGCCGACAAGAAGAAGAAGCTGCGGACACTGCAGGGTCGGCTCGGCGGCGGCAGCAGCAACAGTCTCCTCGGTAGGAGCTCCAGCAACGCTTCGGGGAGTCATCGGGTCGGGGGCGGGGCGAGCAAGCGCAAGCTTCGCGCAGCAAGCGGAAGCAGCGGCGCCAATGCTAGCTCCGCCAGTGCGGGTCCGGCTGGGAGGAGGAGTGCCGGAGCTGGCGCTTCGGTCATGCGAGGAGGCGGAGGGAAAACGCACGCGGGTTATCCTGGTGACTTGGCGACTGGGGTAAGCGAGGACGAGCTGTCGGACGAGCTCCGGCCGCCCAAGAGCAAGAAGAAGTCGCGAAGGACTGCGTCGGTCGAGTCGGCAGACGGACACGACGCCGAGAGCGGGGTCAACGCCTTCCATGACGACTCGGAGTTCTTCCTCGAGGACGAAGAGGAAGAGGCAGAGGAGCTCGACCAGCAGGAGACGGAGATGCTGAACGCGCTCATCGCGCGGTGGGTGTGCAAGCACTACCACCCGCTGGGCATCACAGAGAACCGGGAGCTTCACGACATCATCGCGTACGCGTTGTCCCTGCGCAAGCGGATAACCCTGCCGAGTCAGAACGTCGTGCGCGCGTCAGTCGAGTCGCTGACGGCCAAGACGCGGCTCGACATGCTGCGGCAGTTCTCGAGCGAGATGATGTTCTTCGCCATGGCAACCGAGGTGTGGACCACGGCGGACAAAGAGGCATTCCTGTCTATCAGTATCCACTACAACACGGACAAGTTCGAGCGGCGGCACTTCACGCTGGACGTGCGCGAGTACAACGGGCCGCTGACCGCCGACGCCAAGCGCGAGCTGCTCGACGCGCTCCTTTCTCGCTGGAATCTCGACTCGCGGTACTTGTGCTCCATGATGTGGCAGCCGTACCCGACTAGCGGCTTCCCGAGCCACTACGGCAGTGGCGGCGGCGCCGGCGGCGCGAGCGCCAACCGCAAGTACGAGATCGGCATGGTGCACACGCAGCAGACGGAGGGCGTCGCGCACGCGTTCCAGCTGATCCTGGCGCCACTGCTGCACAACCGGCGCGTGCTGGCGGCCGACGGCATGCGCAACTGCTTCCACGACAACATGGTGAACCAGACAATCGATGCGATGCCGGTCGAGTGCCAGCGCGGCGCGGCCTTTGTGCGGACGCAAGTCGAGTTCTTCCGCGAGCGCGCGCAGTTCTTCACGAGCCACCCGCGCGCCGCGGCGCGGCTAGGCAAGCTGGTCGCAGGTACGACGAGCCCCCACCAGGACACGCACCGACTCGTGACGGACGCCAAGGGCAACTGGCTCAGCTCGCTCGACATGCTCAAGCGGCTGCTGCGTCAGAAGCGCTCGATCGACGAGTTCTACGCGTACTTGGAGACGCACGAGGGTGCGCTCGAGTTCCAGAGCTGCGGCAGCTTCCCGCGGCGCGCACCGACGCGAGCGCAATGGTGCGCGCTCGAGTGCCTCCTGCAGCTGCTGCAGCCCTTTGAGAGCGTGGCTGGCGCGATCGGCAAGGACAAGTACACAACGCTCGCGCTGTCGCTGCCTCTGTTGCAGTTCCTTAAGCGCGACCTCGACAAGAAGAGCGACTTCGAGCGCGTGTTCGCTGCATACAATCTGCCCGCGCCGAGCGACGACGCACCGGCCGGGACGGAGAGCAGTAGCGGGGGCACCAGCGCCGGTGACAGCGGCGACAATGACGAGAACGCCGTGGCCGCGACGATCCGCGCGAGCCTCGAGACTGCGCGCGCGTACCTGTCGATGCAGTTTGTGGTGCACTTCGCACGCCCGTGCAATGGCCTCATGTGGCTCTCGCAATTGGACCCGCGGTTCGTGCGCATGCGCTTCCTGAGCGACGACGACCGGCTCGCGTCCAAGACGCGGCTGGGCGAGCGCTGCTTCCTTATCTCGCACTTCTTGCAGTCGATGGCCAACCGGAGCGGGGGTGCCGTCGTCGTCGGCGGCGGCATCGGCGCGGGCGGGTTGACAGCTAGCGGCGGCAGCGGGTTCGGTGGCGGCCTCGAGTACCCTGGCGACGCCGGCGGCAGCGGCGTGTTCGACAGCGCGGCGTTCCTCGACAGCGCCGCGAGCAAGGAGGACCACGACACGACCAGTTTCCTGCGCGAGTTGCTGTTTGACGACGCGCCGGACGAGGCAGCCCCGCAGCCACCGCAGGCTCCGCAGCAACCCCACGTCGATCATCACCCGCTCGGCGGTGGCGGTGGCGGCGCCGCTTCCGCCTCGCGTGGGCATCACCATCTCGGCGGCGGCAGCAACGGCGCCGCGACGGTGCTAGGCGACGGGCTACTGCCTCCAGAGCCGACTGATGCGAGCGCACCGTCTGCAGCATCGGCAGCGTCGGCAGCCGCCGCGGCGCTCGCCTCGCGCTCGTCCGCCATGGACGTGTCGCTCGTGCCGCCACTGCCGACCACGCGGGTCGTCGAGGACGAGCAGGACGCGGCGCTGCGCCGGCGCGTGACGGACGAGGTGAACGTCTACTACGAAGACGTGTCGGCCGCGAGCGCGCCTGCGGTGCGCGACCCCATGCGCTGGTGGAAGGACAACGGCGCGCGCTACCCGCTGCTGGCGCCGCTCGCGCGCAAATGGCTCAGCGCCATCGGCTCGGTGCGTCCGACGACCGACGCGCTGCGCATCCTGGCGCCGGCCCGCCGCAGCGGCAGTGGCGGCAGTTCGGTGACCGGCGTGCATGGCGGGAAGGGCGCGGGTGGTGGCGGCGCTGGTGGCCATGCGGGCGGCGCTAACGGCGGCGCAGCGACGACGCCCTCGCCCATGCTCGCGGTGCCGCCGCGGTCCGAGCCCGACTTGATCCGCGACGTGGTGTTCGTACACGACAATTGTTAGCAGAGGTGTTTGTTTCCTGGATCCAGTGTGGGAGTGTGTGTAGCTGTAATCGTTCGCAATTATTGCCGTTATTTGCTTTCGTTGGCGACGCCAAAAGGCTCGCCAGAGCGACGGACCAGACACTCTCGCTTTTGCGTTCACGAGCGCCAAGCACGTGAAGAAGGGAGGGAGCCGCCGCTTGCCGCCGCCGCTTGCCGCCGCTTGCCGCCGAGATGCCGAACCCGCGGTTCCCTAAGATCGACGTGCAGGAGCTGCGCGATGACTTCATCCGCTTTGAGCTGACGGAGACGGACGCGAGCGTGGCCAACGCGATCCGGCGCGTCATGATCGCCGAGGTGCCGACGCTCGCTATCGACCTCGTGAGCATCGAGGTGAACACGTCCGTCATGACGGACGAGTTCCTGGCGCACCGTCTTGGCATGATCCCGCTCAACTTCGACGGCGGGCTCGAGAACTTCCGTCAGCGCTTCGTGTACGCGCAGGACTGCGACTGCGACGAGAACTGCCCCAACTGCTCGGTCGAGTTCTCGCTCGACGTGGTCGCCGACCAGGGCGTGCTCACGGTCACGTCCGAGGCGCTCAAGTCCTCCGACCCATACATCCGCCCCGTCAACTTCTCGTCCGAGGAGGAGCTCAACAACACGCAGGACACGGGCGTCATCATCGCTAAGCTCGGCCCCGGCCAGCGCATCAAGCTCTCGGCCATCGCCAAGCTCGTGCGTCGCGCGCGCGCGCTCTTAACGTCTGCGCTGCGTCGCCGCACGCTGACTGACCATCTGTCGCGAATGCTCGCCAGGGTATCGGCAAGGAGCACGCCAAGTGGTCGCCCGTGGCCGTCGCGACCTTCATGTACGAACCCATCATCACGCTCAACCAAGCCGTGCTCAACACGCTCACGCCCGAGCAGAAGGCCGAGCTGTACAAGAGCTGCCCCACGGAGGTCTACGAGACGGACGAGAACTACGAACTGGTGCGGCCGCCCCTGCTTGGTAAGCGGTGCGGGCGGGTGCGCGGGAGTCTAACGCGTCCATGCGCTGCAGCTCGCGGTGGGCGACCCGATGCGCTGCATGTACTGCGACGAGTGCGTCAAGGTCGCCAACGCCTTCAAGGATAACCCGGAGGACGACGCGGCCGTCTCGGTGCGGATGGTCGAGGACAAGTTTATCTTCTCGGTCGAGGTGCGCCGCGCTTGGTCGCATAGCCTGCGTACGCATGACGTGGGGCGGGAGTGACTGACTGAGTGAGTGAGTGACTGGCTGACTGGCGGCGATGCTGCCATCTGCGCCACTCGTCGACTGTGGCGCCGCGGCTGACAGACGACCGGCCAGTTCCGTCCCGAGGAGGTGGTCATTTGCGCGCTGGACCTGATCCGGGAGAAGCTGTCGGCGCTCAAGCATCAGTGTCTCGAGCTGAGCCAGGACGACCAGGGTGCCACGGCGCCGATCACTCCTTTCTAACGAGCGCGCGCGCTTCCTCGCTGAGTGTGAGAGCGAGCCGCACTTGTCCGTCACTGCCGCCGCGACCGCGACGGTGCTGCGCTCCGGATACGCTGCTGTAATAGACCACCTCATCCTCTCTCCCTCTGCTCAAATGCGTGTGGTGGAAGCCGACAGGTCACAATGAGCCCCAGGGACCGGCAGACGTTCGATTGAGGCGTCGCTGTGCGCCGTCGCAGCTCACGAGTAGTGATGCAGGATCTGGATACTGTCACCGATCGACTGAGGGGTCTTGACAAGACGAGTCGATGCAGAGGACGCCGATGCCCTAGATAACGAGCGAAGCGATGCAGCAACGCCGCGTGAGTCTCCCGCG
>JAADYC010000227.1:0-28811 GCA_023338135.1 Phytopythium kandeliae | reverse complement strand
GGTTGTCCAGCAGAAGCTTCAGAGCGTGTCGGGTCAACTCGAATCATTTCGAGAAGAAATACGTGCAACCATCATGACCCATATCGAAGAAGTATTGGATCCGATGGAAGCCAACTCAGCGAGGGAGGAAATCAACAAATTGCTCGTGTTATCATCGCCACCTCCAAGTACATGCACAGCTACCGCCGCTCAAGCGACGTCTTTAGCAGCACCAGCGCGTGGAGATCCGCTCCAATCTGCGTCCTCGTTCCAACCGCAGCATCAAGAGACTCTGTTGTTGATCTCCATAGAGCTGCGTGCGTGGACAGTCTATCTCTATGACCACATTCAATACGTCAGTCAGCTTTTGGCTCAATTCTTCTTCAGTGATGAGATTTGGCTGAACTCAACATCCAACGAAGTTCTGCAAAAGGTGGCAAGTCGGCTGAGTACTGTAATCGCCCAATTGGCTGCTTCGCGTGATGCTTCAGCGATGAATCGTGGCGATCAGTCGCCGCTATCAAACATCGAGGCAGCAATTCTTGCTCGGCAGGTGGACGAAAAGCAACGACAAGAGAAGGAGAAGGCCGCGGATACTCTAGCGAAGCGAAAAGAGAGACTTGAGAGAGAGAACCGAAAACACGCGCGCAAGTAGATATAGCACGAAACACGCAAACGCCGATCGCTGAATCGCCTTTCAAACGCGGCAGGAAGTAGGTACCTCTCACACTCTGACAGCAGAGATTGGCTCCTGCGGCAATACCATCGGCCAAACCGTTTGGTAGCCCCATCGTATCTCGATGCAGTTCGGCAGTGCAACGCCGTCGTCGACTTGTAGCACAGTCCAGTCGGCATCTCTAGGTAAAGCCAGTCGCCTCAATTGAGGATGATCGCGTAGGCTTGATAGATCTCTCACCGCGGTGTCGCGGAAGTACAATATGCGCAGGCATTCGAGCTTCTCAGCGACTGATATGTCTTTCACTTGTGTCCGATCGAGGATCAACGACCGCAGGCGCCTCATATCACGAAGAACGCTCAGATCGGAGATGGGGACATCGGTCAGATCGATGTGGCGCAGTTTCACCAAACCAGTCAGGAACGAAAAACCGCTATAGTCCTTGCAGCCTGTAGGAACTCGGACGTACTCAAGCTGGGTCAGCTCGGAGAGAGCGAATGCATTCGCGCTCTCGTAGCCGCCGAGCCAGCAGCATTGCAGTCCCTTGACCTTCGGGAAGCAAGCAGCGAGCGTATCGAGGTCCACGTGCCCCCTCAGCCAAAGCCTTGTGACGTTAGGGCAGCAGCCGGCATCGAGAGCAATGGCGTCGCTTCCTCTAGAGACCAACTGTAGCTCTTTCAAGTGCTCGAGTGGGTGATCACCGGACAACTTGGTGGGCTCCTTCAACTGGGTTAGCTGTGGTAACGACTGAAGCGCGGGCATGGATGTAGGGTTCCAGTTCTCAATGTGCGAGGATTGACAGACAGAGCGCAGATTCTGGAGTTTGGCGATCGGTCCCCAGTCCACCGTTGGCGTGGTGCACACGCTGAGTTCTTCCAGGTCGAGTAGTCCGGACAGTTGGGCGAGGTTATCCAATTGCTGGTCGATGCGCAAGATCTTCAGAGACGTCAGCGGCGCGATCGTAGCCAAATTCCCGGTATCCACAAAGTTACAGCCCCACAGATCAAGCCGCTGGACACGCTTCAATGCGCCAACGAGCGCGTCTTTGGTTTCTTGTGTGACAGACTCGGTCGATGCGTGAACTGACTGAACAGTCAGCAGCTGGAGTTGCGGGGCGAGTCTCGTCAATGCACTGAGCGAGTCAATCCGCCAACCGATCAGCACCAGCTTCTCAAGCCGCGAGAGTGTGTGTAGTGAGTTCACGTCGATGCCACACCACCTCGACTCAAGCAGTCGGAGGCTGCCGAGTCGGGCCACGACGTCCAGATCTGCGTCCTGAACGTTCCATAGGCGCAGCCGCAACAGCCGCGGCAGTCTCTCGATCACGTCCAAATCGTGGACAGTCTCCACTTCGAGGTGAAGTTCCTCAAGGCAGGTCAGGTGCTCTATCGCGCGTACGTTGGCTTCGTTGAAGCCCGATATGCGGAGGATTTTGATCGTGGATGGGATGCTTGGCGACAGTTCGATCCTTCGGAGCGTCTTGCGTGGAAACCCTGCGATGTGGACGCTCTCGAGAGTTGGGAGCTGGCCAAGGTAGACCTGCTGCCACGAACTGTCCATCACTACGCGCCGGATCGCGGCCTTCATCGTCAGAGAGCGGAAGACTCGCTCCGCGACGCTCGGCGTTGATGGGATGCGCCAGATCGTGTGCGCGAACAGGTCGTGTCGAAGCTGCGAGTGGACGCACGAGGAGCTCACTGCGGAGAGGAAGAAGCGATCCGTGCGGCTCAGGAACGCGCCGATGTCGCTCCAGATGGGGTGCCCAAGGTCCGCGGCGGCCATCGCGGCAGCCATGGCGAGCGACTCGATCTCAACGCCGCTTTTGCTTGCGTTGGAAGTTGGTTGCGTATCAACGAGAAGACTGTACGCATGTATATTGAATATAAGCCTGTATCGTTCTATAGAGGTTGATTTCGCAAGTTGTATGCGTTTCGATGGCTTCGCTTTGCTATGAAAATAAACAGAGTACTCGTAATTGGATTCGAAGCCGCGAGCTCAAAACCCCGCCAAAACCGATGACGAGAAACCATGCTCAGATCGCTGTTGACGCACACTCTCAGTGTGCGCTGCACACGACCGCACAGGTGCGACCGGCAAGTCCCCCGACGCAGCAGCGGAGTCGAAAACAGACTCGGGATTGATTCGCGTTGGACACCTATAGAGTTGATCTGCATCAAGCGGTGGCTGATGATTGCATTCAGCATGTGCAGAAATTCACAGTTCAGATGGCTGAGATCAAACTGCGGAAATACTCAAACTCTCCGCTTCGTCTCGCCAGATGCGACGAAATGCGTGAGGGAGGGCGGATCGAAAGTGACGCTGGTGTGGTTTTGACCATCCGTTCACAGGGTATTGCCCGAACGATTTGAGCGCTCTCGATATTTGGCTCTGATATAGCGCCGCAGACAACCAGCGCACAAAGTTGTGGAGCGACCTTAGTAGAGTGAGCGTGAGCACGATGCTTGGTTGCATGGGAGCATTTCTCTATAAGCCAACATCAATCGGGACACGCTCAAAACAACGACCACTCGTTACCCTGCGACGGCAACTCTCAAATCATCTGGCGAGAGTATCCGAAGTCTGTTCATGCATGAGATCATCGGGTGAAACGTGTTGATCTCATCGAAGTCCTCAGCTTCCAAAGTCTGGAGAGTCGACAAGAACAGCGACAGGATATTACACTCTCACATATCACGGCATGTCGCTGCGCGGTCTTGGTCGATTCGTCGTTGGATGCGCCAGAGCAGCAGATTTTCACGCTGCTAACAGCGACGCATTTGTCCAGGCGCCGATACCGACGTCTGAAACTAACTGAGCATCCTTCAGTGACGATGATCCTTTCACATTGATCCAAAGGCATGACTCTTGAAGCTCCGCGTGGGTGATATGCGTGCATTTGGTTGCCTTCCTTGCCGGGCAATGCTTCGGAAATTCACTCGTTGCCATCAAATGTATGGAGAGTGCGAATAAATACGACAGTTCACATCTCCTAGCAGCGGACGACTAGTCCGCCGAATTCAGCCATTTGACAGCCCTTCAGCATGACGAAGATGATCCACACGATGCCTCGAGGAATTCTGCAGCACTTCTATTTATTGTAAATTGGACTCCGGCGTGAGATCAAGCAGCCTGCTGTTCGCAAAGACTTCGTCGTTCCCGAGGTGCAGCTTGGCGATAGACGAAGCGAAAGAGTCAATCACGCAGCTCTTAACACATAACCGACTGCTTCCTCACACCTCGTACAAGTCTGCGTGCTGCGTACTCAACTCGTCGTTTGCCAGAAGCAGCTCGTTGTCTTCTCGAGTTGTCCTCGCGCCTAGCATCCGATCACAGAAAGTCGCATGACCGACGCACGCGAATATGCTGCACTGCTCCACGTGTTCGCCGTTGATCCGGCCGACAGCATCCATCGGGGTGTATTGCCGCGGCGCAACCCACGCCGCGTGATGCTGTACCAGGAACAGAGTGGTGCTGGGCGGTACACGAGCGCTAACATTGTCGTAATTGGCGTCAGTTTCCCCGGCGGGGAAAACCGAATTGCCCCTCCTCTCGCTCGCGCCGGTATTGTCATGCTGTGGATGCGCTCTCATTTGCAGCAATCCGAATGCCTTGAGCGCATCGCGGGTGTACACAAGATGCTGCCGGTTTTGGTCTCTCCACCGATAGCCACGCAGCATAGTATGCTTGACGCGACCACGGAGCGCTTGGTCGACACAGTTTGGTGCCTCCAGTGCCGCGACACTCCCTAATGAGAGCCGCATGATGACGAGTCCCCCGATTGATCTCACTGTCAAGATAGACGCCCCGAGACCCAGCACGATCATACCATGACCACATAGACTTGCGACGTAGAACGAGGCAGTCTGTGTGTGCTTCAGGGACAGCCGCACCTCCGAAGTCCGATTCAGTGTGGTGAGGTAATAATGCAGCAACACAGCGCATAATAACTCTCCGATGAGTCCACTCTCGGCGTTGAAGAAGAGTCGTCGGACAATACAGCGCGATCGTTCGCCGATCCATTTGGACGACTCGAGCATCTCGAATAGCAGCGATAGTAGACTTGCGAGATTGTAGCCAAGTGACACATACTGGGTTCGAGCGTTGTTGCCATCCCTCGCAACCAACAAGAACAAGTCGCCCATCAACCCTTCGATCAGGAAGTAGAGGATACAAGCGCGGTGCTTGTTGTTTGCCCCATGTGCCACAAGCCTCGCACTCTCGTTCGCGAACACGAACACGCATCGCAGTGATAACGCCTCGTGGAGGCGATCGCATCGCGCACCAAAACGCCAGCAGAGCAGGAACGACCGAAACACCACGAGCGCACGGTAGCTGAGCAACAGAAATCCAACAGCCACATACCAACGCGACCACCGACGAGACGCTGTGTTCCCCGTCTCCATACTGACGCCCCCAGTGTTGTCGTTTGCGAGAGCGTCGCCATTGAGATCAGTCGAGCCAAGAGTGCGTGTCAAAGGAACATACCCAGTCGCATCAACAGAGCAGAACACGCCTTCTCCGGACTCAAAGAAGGCGTAGTAGCCGATACTTCCGTGGTAAAAGTAGTAGCTCATCAGTGGCAGCGACCTGGATACGTGTTGGCACTCTTCGGGAAGCGTGGTAGTGTTGTTGAATAGGCTAGCAACTTTGTCTGCTTCGGTACTACTCGAGTCACTGGTATTGACACCGCCTGCTCCGAGACGATACGCGCCGTGGATATTGTACTGTGGAATGACAAAGTGGCATATGTGCGCCTCACTGCTGTCTTCACCACTCGCGTTCTTGGCGCTCTCGTTGCGCTTCTCGCTGGAAACGTAGTGCGTCGGTGAAACATTCCACCATACCCCAGATATCCAAAGTCCTTCCACAGGGCACCGCCTCTGCAGATCGTGAATGCGTCGTGTACCGTCGCCAGGGAGGGATTCAACCACGAGGTTTGTCGGAATATGGTGCGGAAGCGCAAGCTGGATGAAGCTGCGACCCTGGAGACCCCATGGCGTGAGCACTATAAGCATCCAAGCGAAGAGCAGACGCCACTGCGCAGACTCTCGCAGCGGACGGTGCTGTACTTGTACGCGAGCTGGCGGTGTCGAGATCGAGTCTCCCTGTCCGCGACCCGCTTGGCTGGTAGCTCTGAGAGGCAGCGTAATTCTTTCCCATGTCCCCGCAACCTTGTTACTCATTGCTTTCCAATGCCACAAGTGCGCTTCTATCGGAAACAGTGGATGGCGTCTCACAGTGAATGCGCTCCTCAATTTCCAACTGCCGAGAGTGTGCCTGGAATAGCACGGAAACGACCAACCCAAACTGACGCACGCTCCCTCCATCACGATTGCCAACAGCCACCATGTCTTTCTTTAGCTCGAAGCCGTCGCTGGCTGATCCCATCTCAACGACATGCGAAGTAAGAATGCCATCAAGCTATTGTCTTGGCTGGCAGTTATCGGTTGCACTGCTGGCAGATATGACGACGCAGCAAATGATCAAAGTCTTGGAGCTCCTTGTACGAAGGGAAGTAGTTGACGTCGATCACGAGCAGGTCTCCCGTCTTGTCGTCGATGATCACGTCGAAGCCAAAGAGCGAGAGCTGCAGCTCATCGCGGAACCGCGCTCCGATCGCACGCACCGCCTCGAAGATCTGCTCCCGCTGCTCAACTCCTTTGGAAGTCTCAGTAATGCTGGGAGGCTCTCCACTTTCCGGAGCTTGAGGGTGAAAGTCCTCCGCCGTCGGGTACTTTCGCTGCGTGTCGAAGTGAACGCGCTGAGCGGAGCCCGCGATGAGGTTCGGCAACGACTGCCGCTCGGCCACGTTGATCAAGTCGCCCAGCACGTAGCCCTTGAATAGCCGACCCGAATGGTTGACGAACTCCTGATGTAGCGCCGCCAGCATCAGCAGCACCAGTGGTTAGGAGGAACAATCAATGACGCGGTGCGACTCGGCGGAAGCTCCCGCGCTTGCCTGGTACAGAACCGGATAGTCGACCAGCTGCAGGTCCTCGCGTTTCGTGATGATGCTCATCATGTGCGACCGCTCGGTCGCTGCCACGCACGAGGATGAACGCGCAGCGATCAGTTATCGCGCGTAGCGGCGGTACAGTGCGAGCTAGTTGTGGACACGCACTTACCGCAGGCCTCGACCGACTTGCAGATGAGAGGAAGCGCCATGTCGCCGCCATCCACCGCGGCCATGAAGCTCTCGAACTGGCCCGCGCCGTCCACGACGCGGAACTTAGGCACGCGGAAATGGACGGCGTCGCCACGGGCGGTGGCGGCCGCGAGCGTCGTCGCCGTCTCGCACGCGGCGAGGCGGTCGGTGAGCAGCCGCACGCTCGCCAGCGGATCGATCACCTTCACGTGCGGATTCCTCGCGAGGTATTCGTCCACAAGGCGAAGCCGCCGGTCCGCCTCGGCGTCGCCCAAGCGCGAGAAGACCATCTCGTGCGCCAGCTTGTGCAGCAGCACGTGGATGCGTCCGCTCGCGCGCTCGATCGCGGCGGCGTCCGCGATCGATGGATCGTACAGGTCGATGAGCACGAAGCGCACGCCATCGCGCTCCTCGCGCAGCACGTTCAGCAGCCGCTCGATCTTCTTCGCGGGGAAGATCACGCCCACCACCACGGTCGCCGCCATGCTAGCCGACTCGACGGTTCGAACCTCGAATCTGCGGGGAGGACTTGCTTCGATACGGCCTCTTGGTTGACTGAAATGACGAGCATTTCGTGTCAGTTTCGACCAATCCCAGGTTTGAATTCGAATGACCGCTGGTGGAATTATAAAGTGGATGCTGACCTTTTGCGCATAGTAACGCTGCACCTCGCTCCCTCCTGCGCATGACGGACCTGCTGGCGGCTGCGACCGCGCCGCCTCGCCGCCTACGAGGCCAGAAACTTCTTGGTGTACTCGTCTGCGTCAAGGAGCTCGAAGCGGTGCGCGCTGAAGGTGAGCTCGGCGCCGACGAAGAAGTGCTCGAGCTCGTAGCGCTCGCCCGCCGGGGACTTGTACGCGCCTCGCTCGAGGAACTTGCCATTGACGATGCCCGAGTTGCGCAGCTCCGGCTCGTAGATCGAGACTGTGTCGTCCGTGAGGAAGTAGGTGACGATGAAACGCCGCTGCTGCTGCTCCTTGCGGCTCGAGATCATGCGCGCCTGGAAGCGCAGCAGCATGCGATCGAACGCCGCCATCTTCTTGTAGTCCTTGCGCGGCGGCTTGGGGCAGAGCGAGACACACGAGCCGAGCGAGTCCTCCTCGCTGCCGAACCCGTTGTACGGCGCCGGTTCGGGCTTGGGGAACTCGGGCTTGGCGACCGGCGTGGGCATTGCCGGCGCGAGCTCGCGGCCCCACGCCATCTTGTAGTAGTCCCGCGTGTACGGGTCGGCGTCGACGATCTTCATGGGCCGCCCGAACACGTGCAGCACGGCGCCGATGTCGAGGTCCGTCTCGCGGTAGTAGCTCGACGCAGGCGTGGGCTCCTCCACGCCGCGGTCTTGCTCGTCGTGCAGACTCTCCTTCCAGTCCTTGATGAGCTTGCCGCGGCGCAGCAGGAGCGGGAACGGGTCGCGGCCCGAGTTGGCCTTGAGCACCTCCTTGAATTCGACCGTGTCGTCCTCGAGGAAGTAGTCGAGCACGTACGACATGAGGTCGCCGTAGAGCTGGTCGCGCGCGTCGTACTCGCAGTGGAAGCACAGCACCTTGCGGTTGTTGGCCAGGAACTTGCGCTTCTTCTCCGACTGGAGTCGCGACCGGTTCGGGTTGCCCAGCGACGCCTCCATGTACGTCTTGAGCGGGTACCGCTGCTTGCCGTAGAAGTGCTCGTGGTCGCCGCCGCACATGCGCGAGATCTGCTCGCGAGCGAGCGTGTACTCGTCCTTGGGCAGCGAAATGGACTCGCCGACATCGACCCCGAGCTCGGCGGCGTAGTAGTCGCGGGTGAACTGGTCGCAGTCGTACAGCTTGAACACTCGGCCGAAGATGGGGAAGTCCATGCCGATACGCAAGTCGCGCGCTGAGTACGGCGCGCCGTCCGGCTTGGTCAGCCGCCCGCGCTTGAGATACGTTCCCTGCGGGATGCCGCTGTTGGGCGTGCGCGGCTCGATGATCTCGAACGTATCGTCATGCAGGTACAGCAGTAGGATATTCTTGCGCAGCCGCACGACCTCGAGATTGCTCTCGTCGACGCCCTCGACGTAGAATGAGTGAAAGCGGAGCACCTTCTGCACGTGCTGCGGAGCGAACTTGCTCTCGGGGAAGTCGGCGGCCGCCCCGATGTGCGCCGTCTTGCCGATGTCGCTCGCCGTCGTCCCGAAGCGACCCGGGTCGCGAAGGTCCATGCGCGTCGTCAGGGGGTTCATCTGATCCAGCGTGCTGTCCGTGCGCAGCGTGGACTCGACGAGCTTGAAGCGCTGCGGCTTGTGGTGCGACCGCAGACGCGGCTCGTAGTTGGTCGCGCCAAGAAGCGTGTTCTTGGGCACGGTCGACGACGCCATGGCCGTCCGCTGCGTCGCGCTCGCTCGAGTGGCGTCGACCGGCCGAGGAACTGCAGGGAATGGCGATGTGCGCTCGGTGCAAGCCGTGCCGTGCGTACGATATAGATAGAAGCGCGCCATCAAGCTCGCGGCCTGGCTATTGATATCGCGTCCACGATTAGCTGGCGCTCCTTCATCTGCGTGCAGACTGAAATAGCTGCTCTTGCTTGGATCCGACGATAGCTGGGATCGATGAGGAGCTTCAACGCAGTCAGCCCCTCGCGGTGTCAGTGGTGCTTCAGGTGGCAGAGCCGTCAAAGGAGAAGCTAGCAGTCTTGCTGCGGTCGCTGCTGGTGGATATGCGCCCGATCCCCGGCGCGTTGGTGTTTCCAGCCGGATGCTTTCGCCTAAGGGGCGGCTTCTCTGATGCTGGAGGCGCTAGCTACCCACTGTCCTCAGTCATCACTCTGGCGACTCGGTAGTGCCAACGCAGTCGTCGTCACGGTCTCGACGCCTTTCAACGACTTTCTCCACGTCGACAGCGTCGCGCTCATGTTGAGCATCCGCGAGCGAATCGATGCGCGTCACTCGGCGCCATCGCTAATGGTTGCGCTCTCCCTCCCTCCTTCCCCACCACCCTCCCCACCTCCCTCCTTCCTTCCCTCTCTCTCTCTCTCACTCGCGCGTGTGCGCCGATGTTGCGTCGATTCAGCGCGCATCCTCGGTTTGCGGCTTTAGTCGTCGCTGTAGTCGTCGCTGTAGTCGTCGCTGCGGATCGGCGTGCGCCGCTGAACTTGAAGTTCGCGAACCGCATCGCATCACATCGCATCGATCATCGATCGCCTTGCGTGTCATTCGATGATGCTGACGCTCTGATGGATCGGGCGATCCACTTGATCGACGCTACACTTGACAAACGCCAACTCCCGAGCGCCATGAACGTCGATCACGAGTGCTGGGAGTTGGTCGCGGCGTTCGTGCCGCCCGACGACCGCCCGGAGCTCATGGCGCTGTGCCGAGCCGTGGTGAGCTCGCCCATGCGCATCGCGTTCCTAGAGCAAGGCGTGTGGCGCCTGCCGCCGACGCGGCGCGGCATCGACGCGCTGCTCGCAAGCGAGACGCTCCGGCTCCTGATCCGGCGCGTCCGCGTCCGCGCGCGCTGGCAGGCGGCCTACGTCTCGGCTCTGCCGGCGCTCGAGGAGCTTCACGTCTGCTACTCGGGCGACGACGGCGGCGGCGGCGATGACGAGAGCTTGGGGCTCCCGCCGCAAGCCGTCGCGCGCATCACAGCGCTGTTCGTCGAGCGTCCGAGCATCTCGTTGGCATGGCTCAGTCTGCTGGCGAGCGGCCTCAAGACGCTCGAGCTTCACGTCGACGAGTTGCGCGAGGCGGCGCGGATGGAGCCGCTGCCTGCGCTCTCGGCGCTCACGCTGCAGTCGGTGCGCCGCGGCGCGTTCCCGAGCTTGGCCAGCGTCCTCCACCTCCGCGCGCTCACCGTGTTCGACGCGGAGATCGACATCCCCTCGCTCGCGCCGCTCGCGTGCCTCGAGGAGCTGAGCGTCGCGTCCTGCCGCGTGCACTCGCTGCGCGTGATCGGCTCGGTCGCGCGCCAGCTGACGGCGCTGGAGCTACGCGACGTGGCGCTGGACGACCCCGGGACGCCGAGCGAGCGCGGCGCCGTCCTCGCGTCGCTGGTGCGACTGGAGCGCCTGACCATCCAGTTCATGGACTTGCTCGACCGCGAGGCGCTGGTGCCGCTAGCGACGCTGACACGGCTCAAGGAGCTGCACCTCGGGTTCGACTTCAAGGACGACCTGTCGCCGCTGGCCGCGCTGACGCGGCTGGAGCGGCTCTCGGTCGTCGCGTCCCCGTACGCGGACTGGAGCCCGATCGCCAAGCTCTCGCAGCTCCGCGCGCTGACGCAGAACGGCAGCTATAACGAGTGGAGCGCGTCGGCGGCGCGCGCGCTGCAGGCGCTGCCCAAGCTCGAGCACCTGTGGCTGCCGTTCCAGCTGACACGCGCGCACCCGCTGGCGCACCTCAGGACGCTCGAGGTGCGGCCTGACTGGGGCCTCACGGCACGGTTCGAGCCCGGTTGCTTCCCGAACGTGCGCGGCCTCACGATCGGCGGCCGCGCCGAGCTCGACAACCTGCACGAGGCCTTCCCGCGTCTCCGGTCGCTCGACCTCTGCGTGCTCACCAAGTGCGAGGACTTCCACCCACTGCGGCGCCTCACGCGCCTCGAGCACCTGGCGCTGCCTCCAGACTACGGCCGCGACGACGACGCCGCCATCTACCGCGGCTTCACCTTCCTCTCAGGCATGACGCGCATGCGCTCGCTGCACCTCAAGTACGTCCCGATCGACGACCTCTCGGTGCTGGCCGCCATGGCTCGCCTCACGCAGCTCGACCTCTCGCGTTCGCGCGTGCGCGACGTTGGCGCGCTCGCCGGCCTGCGCCACCTCCGCACGCTGTTCCTAGGAGGCACGCGCGTCAAGGACGTCTCGTGTCTGCGCGGACACCCGGCGCTGAGGGAGCTGCACCTGCCCGCGGACGCGGACGCCGCGCCGCTCAAGACCGAGACCGGCTTCGCGCTCCCGAGCCTCGTCCGTTTCGCGCAAGAGAGCCGCGAGCCGTGAGCCGCGAGCCGTGAGCCGTGAGCGAGCAAGGAGCCTGGACACCGTGCCGCGCTGTGTCCGCACACACCACGCGGCCCGGCGCGACCTGACTGCAGCGGAGCGATTGCTGGCGCCGACGCCACGGTATACTTCACTGTTAGAGCACACTGGCCGCCTCAACGCGCGTCGGGGCAGCCGGGCTCTCGAGATATGCAACCTAACCGTGCGTCTGTCTGGGAGGCGCGACTCGAGCTCGAGCTTGCGCGTGTGCCCGAGCAGATCGCAGGCGATCCGAGGCAGCGAGCGACGCGCTTACGCAGCGTCCGCGATCGCGTCCGCACCGGCACGAGCAGGCGGGCGGATCGAGCTCTTGATGCCGAGCGACTCGAGCGCCAGGTGCGCCGCCTTCTGCCCCGAGATCATCATGGCGCCGAAGGTTGGGCCCTGCAGCAGCACAGCGAGAAGCAAGGGTAAGCTGCGCCTACGAGCGAACGCAAGTCCAAAGCCTAGCAGTGGCCTACCATGCGCGGGGCTCCCTCGAGCTCAGCAACCTCCATGCCGGCCACAATCATGCCCGGAACGATCTCCTTGGTGCCGTGGACGATGGCATCCTCGGCCGTGCCCATGTCGAGACAGCCCATGCCGGGCACGTGCTCCACCATGCCGATGTTCTGCAGGCGCTTGACCCCCGAAGCCCCCATGGGACCGTCGTGGCCGCACGCGCTGATAAGCACCTTGCCCTCCATGACGTTCGGGTCCATGCAGCTCTGCGTCCCGTGGTTGAGCGTCACGAGCGTCCAGTTGGTCACAACGCCCGCGACGCGGCCCTGCTTCACGATCAGGTCCTCGATCGCCGTCGCGTTGAACAGCTTGACGTTGGGCGCCTTGAGCAGCTTCGACATGACCGTGGACGTGAACAGCGCCGCATGCTTGATCACCACGTGGTGCTCCTTCTCCTCGTACGGGATCTCAAGCTCGTCCAGGAACGCGTCGGCCGGCTTGCGCACGATCATGGCCGAGAAGAGCTGGCCGCCCAGCCAGGCGCCGCCGCCGGGCGCCACACTCTGCTCGATCAGCGCCACTTTCACATTCGGGTGCTTGGACAGCTCGTAGGCCGCCACGAGCCCTGCCGACCCGGCGCCGGCGATGATCACGTCCGTGTCCGCGAACTCGTACATGTCCTTCATGTACCGCGTCGTCATCTCGCGCGAGACCTCGGCCTCCTTCACCGGACTACCACAAAACGACCCAGCGCAGCAGAACAACAGCGCGTTCGTTATCTCTCGGCCCGTCCCGCTCGACCCCTTGGCGCCGCACCGCGCCGACCGACGTACGCGAAGGCGTAGGCGTCGAACGGCGTCGTGCGCGCCGCGTTCTGCCGCTTCCACTCGTCGGACGGGCCGGGCGTGCTGCCCGACCGAACAAGCTTGGCGCTCGGCCCGACCGTGGCGAATGCTCGCGCGAGCGGCACGCGGGCCGAGGTCTGGAGGGTCTTGGCGGCAAAGGACATCATCATCTTCTTCTTCTTCGTTTCTCTTTGCGCCTTCTGAGCGCGGCAGCGCAAGTAGGGAGGGAGACACAGCGGGTCAACAACAAGAGTTCGCAGCAGTCCCTCCGCCGGTATGGCCCGGATCAGGTTCTAAGGGTATGATCTCAGCCGGCCAGCACATGGAACTCGTCCATGGCTGGCGAATCGGCACCCCTCGCTGGAAGTACGTCAGTACGCGCGTTCACACGCAGAACTGACGGGTGGAACGTCGCCACATGCACGGCGCTACGTGGGTCCGAGACTCATTCGCGCATACACACGCAAGCGCATACACACGCAAGCGCATAGGCAAGCACATGCAAATACACGCAAAAGCAGGTCACAGTACCGAGTAGAACGCTGGTGGGGTCGCTTCAGTCGCGGAGACTTGGGGCTTGCGAGGCAAATCAGGGAGTGAGCGAGCAACTGATGCGATCGAGCGGCGGGGAAACATGGAGGTTAAGCGCTCGCGCACGCAAACGCCCGTTGACGCCCGGTGATGTTGGGTTTTGTATCGACTTCAAGTGGATATCCAAGTCGCGGGCATTGATTGGCCAGCAGCGCCGGCGTCAACACGTGCGGCCCATTGGCCACGATCACGCTCGCAAGGAGATTGGCGAGGCACAGCATGCATGCCGGTCGGCAGGAGCAGCAGCGGAGGAGGCAACAAACAGTGCGCTTTCGTTCGCTGTAGCGACCCATCGCAGCTGAGAGCGCGCGGCAAGTGCCTCGGCTCTCGCCTGCCTGGGTTCTCGCTGGCCGGCGTCAACACGCGCCAAGGTAGAGACGGCAGAGGTCGCGGAAGTAGCAGCGCAGGATCCGCTGCTCGGCGTCCTTGACGACTGGCGGCGGATTCGAGCTGTTGAGCTCTGGACTCTGGATGAGGTGCGTCAGTAGCGTCACGTGGCTGCAGGCAGGCATGCAGGCAGACGATAAACAGGTCCCAGTCAGCGTCAGGACTCCGTTGAGGAGCTCTCAGGCTTTATTGCCAGCTCACCTGCTGTTGAAGATCTTGGGCTTGGAGTGGAGGTGCACGAGCAGCTCGAGGAAGGGCAACTGGAGGAAGCGCCGCACCGTGAGGCAAGGGGCGTTGCGAGCGAAGCAGGCGATCGATCGGAAAGCGCACGTACCTCCCAAAAGTACTGGAAGAAAACGTCGTCGTGCGACTCGGGGGATAGCCGGAGGATCCGCAGCCCAAACTTGAACTCCTCGGGCGGGAAGCACTGGTACAGCACGGCTGCAGCCGTGTGCGCGCCGACCTTGACCAGGCATTGGCTCTGCGAAGTTGCCGCACCGAGTACGCATCCTGCGTCAGTGCGCGATTCATGCGATGCGCGCGGTGCGGACGAGCGAGCATCGAGACGAACCAGGCGGACCAGCGACGTCTGGTCAATGATGTCCACAACCGAGACCATGTCGGCGAAGAAGTTGGTGGCGAGTGACGCGGCCACCAGGTATCCCTTGAGGGCGGTCAGTGGATCTGCCGCGGCGATGAGCGCAACACGTGAAACAGTCAGAGAGGGAAGCGCCGACAGTAAGGCTGCGTCGGATCGCGAGACGCACCGGACGTGGCTGATAGCTTCTGGCGGACGATGGGATTCAGCGCGAGGTCCGCCCTGGCGCAATGCCACCGCGGCTCTCGGCCGCATCTGCCAACCAGCGACTCCAGACCCGTGAGCAACAGCGCCACGAGGTCCGACTGGTGCGATCGCAGGAACTGCGAGGACGAGAGCGCCGGGTCGCCTCCAGGTTCGCTCTTGACTCCGTCCGCCTTGGCGCTCTCCGGCGCAAACGCCTGCAGGAACGCCAAGTCGCCGTATGGCGTCAGGTCGAACGAGATGCGGTACTCGCAGACGTTGCGCATGTGCGCGCGGTGCAGGAGGCCCGCAGAGATGCACACGAGCGTCTCAACGACCCAGACCGGGAGGTCCACCATGTCGTTGGCCCACTCTTCGTGCTTGACGTCGCTCTGGCTCGAGCCCGCTGCGCTCGCATCGAATGCAACGTGGCGCCGCTTCAGCAGGATCTCCGCCACGATCTTGTTGCTCGCAGCGATCGAAAACTCCACCTTCCCCGGCGCCTGGCCCGCGTTGTCGCCGTCTCCACCGCGAATGCCAGGCAGCGGCGACGCCGACAGCGCAGACAGGAAGCGCACCATTGCTCCGCACGCGAGCGCAAAGTCGAGCTCGCTCTGCGCCTTTGCCGAGTCCTTCCACAGCGCCTTGCTCTTCTCTAGGAGGTCCCAGCAATTGTGCAGCAGGCAAAACGTGATGAAGCTTCGCCATGCACAAGTGTCTTCGTCGTGTCCCGGGCGACTCTGGCCGCTTGCAACGAGGCTGCTGACTTGCTCCCGGACCGACGCCAGAAGAGCGGCCTTCTTCTTGGCATTCTCGAACTCGTACAGCCTGCTCAGGTCCGCCATGACGCGAAAGTGGTCGCACTGCTGCTTGGTGTCCGCGCGGATGTCGCGCTCGGTTGCCAGAAGCTGCTCGAGCGCTTGCGGCTCAGCAGCGGCTGGCACATCACCCGCCATCCCTCGCGAACTATACCCACACTGCGCCAGCGGCTTACTGACGCCCGATACGCTCGCGATCGCTGGCACTATCTCCATCAGACGCGCCACGAACTGCTTGAGGCGAGCGTTGGCCGGGTCGCCACTCGACAGGTGCTCCAGCAAATGCGCAGTGAGAGTCAACACGAAGCGCGCGAGCTCGGGGAAGACGTGCGCGTCGCCGCTCGTACGCGTTGCCGAGTGGAAGATCTCGCCTTGAAGCAGCCGGGCGATGGAGCACACGCATGACTCCAGATCGAGCAGGTCGCTGGTCGCGTCTTCATCCGTCAGCAAGTGGAAGCGAATGGCGTTGGCGATTGCGAGCCGTTTGTACAAGAGTCGCACGACCGGCGCAGACAACTGACCGTCTTCGTCGCTCGCGTCCGGGGTCGAGTCACAGTTGGAGCGCATGAGCCGCAGCGCCTGCTGCTCCAGCGCCACGCGGTACCCCGGCGCGAGGCGGGCGAGCTCCGGCGCGACCATGTCGTCTTGCAGCAGCTCAATGACTTTTTCCCAGTCTCGGCTCTCCCACGCCAGCTCCATACGCGCCTTGGGCATCTGCGCGCTCGCGACCGCGTCCGTCGGCGGCTTGGCTTCCAGGACAGCTTCGCATGCCTTCAGGTATCCTTCGAGGCTGTCTCGCTCCTCCTTGGATAGCGCGACGGTCTGCTGTTCGTCGACTCGATCCGTCATACTGCCCTCGCTGTGGTCCTCCAGTAGCTCGGCGGCGCGACTGAAGCAGCTGTACGCACGCTCGTAGCCCGAGAAGCTGAAGAAGTACACGCCGAGGTCGTAGAACGCGTCCAGCTGGGTCTGCGGCGGCAGCGCCCGGCGCTCGTCGTCCTCGGCCAGTGTCGCCTGAATGCTCTGCGCGATCTGCAGGTGGCTCGGCATGAGGTCGCCCAGCGCTACCTGGTAGCTCACGCCGATGTCCTCGCCGTCGCTGCTGTTGCTGCACGTGAGGTATCCGTTCTGCGACTGGCTCACGAGCGCGCGCAGCGTCCAGCGCTGGTGCAGTACGCGCGCTTCAAGCGACCGCAGCGTTACGTCGCGCGCGAACTCGCTGCGCTGCGCCGGCGGCTGCTCGGCGAAGTCCACGATGCCGTCGACAAGCAGACGCTGGAAGTGCAGCGGCAGCTCCTGCTCGATCGTGCGCAGCGGGAGCTCCATCTGCAGCGCCACCTGCGCAGCCACCAGCAGCAGTGCGCGGTAGCGGTTGTTGCGGCCGTGGCCCTCGTCCGCCACGAGCTGCGCCTGGTCCAGGAACTCGCGCACCAGCTCCATCGCCGACGTCGCGCTGTGCACGTCGACTGCCTGCTGCCGCCGCAGCGTCTCCAGCTGCGCGCCACACACGCGGGAGCGTCGCGGTTAGTGTCCCCGATCGCGCTCCAGGGGCGGTGCCGGGAGCGGCCCGGTCGCTCGCCAAAACCGCGCGCGACGGATTGAGCTCGAAAGGGACGCACGTGCTTCTGGAGCGCCTCCGGGTGCAGTAGGAACTCGAACCAGGCGTACGACGGGGCCGCGGACGGGATGTCCAGCACCGGCTGCTGGAAGATGGAGCGGTACACACCGCTGTCCACCTCCGCCGCCGGCGACGACGGCCGCGGAGAGCCCGGCATGAGCGGCATGGTGGCGACCTTCGCTCGCTTGGTCAGTCGGTCTGTCGGATTGCGGAAGACGGAGACTGTCTATGGAGAGCATTCGTACTTTATCGAGACGACGGTGTACTGCGCCATCGACGAGCGCCACTGCAGCTCAGTCCGCGGACGACAAACTTGGCGTCCAAGAAGAGCGCGTTGGTGGCGCTTTCCTGGCCGACCAGGCAGGGCGACGACCGCTACTGAGGCACTGAAGCGGACCTCATGTCCTCGATACACACGCAGATCCGAGAGACCGGAGCTTCGTGGTTTGTGGTCCTTGTAGTCTCGGTCTCGCCTCGAGCATTTCCAACACGCCTCTGTTGAAGGACCTCCATTCTCTCTCTCTCTCTCTCTCTCGCACGTCGTGAGTGCTGCTGCTGCACTTGCGGACACCGTCTCTCTCCTCCCGACTCACTCTCTAAAAGTCCATGAGTAGACGACGCGGGTCGCTGACGGCGTCGGCGATGCTCTTGAGGAACGTGACGCCCTCCCGCCCGTCGATGATGCGATGGTCGTACGTCAGCGACAGGTACATCATCGGACGGGGCACGAGCTCGCCGTTGACAAGCCCCGGACGCATCTGCACGCTGTGCACGCCCAGTACGGCCGACTGCGGCGACGTGAGCATCGACGTGCTCAGGAGCGAGCCGAACACGCCGCTGTTGTTGATCGAGAAGGTGCCGCCAGCCAGGTCCTCGACCGCCAGCGTGCCGTCGCGAGCCTGCTGCCCGAGCGCCGCCAGCGTCTTCTCGATCTGCGGGATGCTCAGGTTCTCCACGTTGCGGATCACCGGCGAGACAACGCTACGGACCAGCGATAAGACAGCTAGTCAGCAGTCGGAGCTACCACCTCCAACAGCAGTCCGCACGCACGCACGCACCCGCGCTCCGACGCCACCGAGATATTGATGTCGACAAAGTCGTTGTGGATCAGCTCCTTGGCGTCCATGTCCATGACTGCAGAGGAGGAACGGCACGCATCTCACTCAGTGCATCGCCACCAACGACGCGGAGACGCAAGCGACGAGCTCAACGTACACGAATTGACGGCGGGCACCTGCTTGAGCGCCTGGGCACTGGCCTTGAGGAAAGCCGACATGAAGCCGAGCTTGACGCCGTGCGCCTTCTCGAACGAGGCGCCAAGCTCGTCGCGGAGAGCGACCAGGTTGCCCAGATCGCACTCCTGGAACGTGCTCAGCATGGCCGCCGCGTTCTGCGTGTCCTTCTGGCGCTGAGCCGCGCGAGTCTTGAGCGCGCTCATCTGCACGCGCGTTTCGGTGCGGCGGAAGCGGCCAGCTGCCTCGCCCGACGCAGCAGCGCTGGCCGCAGATGGAGCAGGGCTCGGTGGAGCGGCCGCGATCTTCGCGGCAGGCGTAGGCGGCGCAGCAGCGGGAGCAGCAGCCGTAGACGTAGGCGTCGGCGCCGCCGTCTCGACCGTCGAAGGCGCCGAAGCCGTCGGGGCGGCCGCCTTATCGAGCACGAAGAGGGGAGAGCCGACCTGGACGACCTCGTCCAGCTTCGCCAGCACGCTCGTGAGCTTACCGGCGAAGGGGGCGTTCACGTCCACGCTGACCTGTTGTCGCCGATGCACGAGACGTCAGAGCCTTCACCCGCACATGGACGAGTGTCCAAACCCAAAGGCGCAGTGCCTGCCTACCTTGTCCGTCTCAATGACGAGGACCGGCTCGTCGGCTTTGACGTAGTCTCCGATGTCTAGGGTCCACAGATGCCCGTTAGCACACGACCGAGTACGACACAAGCCTTACTGCAGCAGTCGCACTCACGCTTCATGAAGCTCACAATTGTGCCCTCCGAGATCGAGTCGCCCATGTTCGGGACATTGACCGTCTCGAGATCCTCGGCGCCAGCAGGAGCAGCAGCAGCGACAGCCGGAGAGGACGGAGTCGGAGCCGCAGTCTCGGTCGTCGGAGCGGAAACGGATGCAGCGGGAGCGCCGCTGGACGCCTGCTTCGCCACGCTGAAGAGCGGCGCACCGACAGTCACGTTGTCGTCGATCTTGGCCAGCTGCTCCTGGAGGACGCCGGAGAACGGCGCGCGGACGTCCACGCTGACCTGGATCCCGCCACCAAGAAGGGCAGAGTGAGCCGGCGGGCGACTTGTCGGGCGACGCCGAAGAGATCGATCGCCCGACGCACCTTGTCCGTCTCGAGCACGACGACGACGTCGTCAGCCTCGACAAACTCGCCGGGGGCTGCAAGCCAGAGCATCAGGCGTGCGCTGGTTAAGTGTCACGCTCGAGAGCGACGTAGTCGTCGCAGCAATCGCGGCGTACCCTTGAGCCACTCGACGACCGTGCCCTCCGAGATGGAGTCACCCATCGACGGCACCGGCACCGGCTCCGCGGCAGCTACAAGCGGCACGCAAATCCCCGCCCGTAAGCCCTCTTGTCTCCATCTCAGACGAGCGGACAGAGCCGACGCACCGGAGGAGAGCGCGCGCACGGCCGCGAGCTGCGGCTGGAAGCTACATACCCATCACCACGTTCAAGTCGCCGCCGCCGTCAGCTCTCACGCTCCCCAGCCGCCGATCCAGCAAGAAAGAGGCACCTCTTGTCGCTCGCGATCACACTCCGCAGCGCCGAGAGCGAGCGCACCGGGGTGGCCGCGCTCAAGCGTCCCTGCGCTGCCATCTCCACGCGCGCGACCTGTGTCGGACACACCACGACCACCACGCCGCGAAACACCGTCAGGAGCCTTGGTACACACGGGCGGAGACGAAGAAGCGGCGCGCAGGCGACGCACCGCCGTCTTGCCCAAGCGCTGGGCGGCCAGGCGGCCCCCGCGCGCGCGAACAGATCGCCCCACGGCCTGGAAACTCATGCTGCTCGGCGCCGTCGTCCGGAAATGGCGAGCGTCCCCCTCGCCTCGCTTGGCGTTGGGTGTGGGGGGCAGCGTGTGGGGTCGAGAGCTGGCCCGAGAGATCTGGCGCGCTCTACACAGAGATCTGGTGCGCTCTATATTGTTTAACAGACGGTTAGGGTTACCCAACAAATCGCGCCAGATTACCGGTGATATATCGGTCTACCGGTCTGCATTTTGCTGGTCAACGCGAAACCGGAAGGCTACCGGTGATGCCGCTTTTCGCGGGAAATCTGCCGAGTTTCGCGCCAACTGCCTCGTCTCGAGGACGCCATCAGCGCTGCGGACGGCGAGCAGTGGCGCCGACGTCGGCGGGACGGACGCCCGACGGCGCGCGTTGGCGAGCGACTGAGGGAGAGAGAGGGAGGGATGAGCCCACAGGCGACGCAGGAGGCAAGGGGCCGACGCAAGGCGGCGGCGCAGCGGCCCATCACGGCGTTCATGAGTCCGAGCAAGGTGCAGGAGGACGTGCAGTTCAAGGTGCCGTTCCTGCCGCTGACGTCTCCCGAGGAGCCGACGCCGGCGGCCTTCTTCAGCGACCGCCCGCTGTATGCGCACCAGCGGCGCTCGCTGCACCGCATGCTGCAGATCGAGGCGCGCGACGAGTCGGTCGCCAAGTTCAACTTCGGCATGCTCGACTACTTCTCCAAGGGCGGCTGCCTGGCCGACGCCATCGGCATGGGCAAGACCGCGACGATGCTGGCGCTCATGGCGGCCGAGCCGCGCGACGCGACGCTTGGCGCCAACCTGCTGGTCGCGCCGTCGCACCTGCTGGAGCAGTGGCGCACGGAGGTGGCCAAGTTCGCGAGACCAGGCACCATCGACGTGATCCTCGGGCTGCGCGGCTACGAAAAGGCGCTGGACGAGGGAGTATGCATGTCCAACCGCACGCTCGTGCTCGTGGGTGTCGAGGAGGCCGTGGCCTCGCGCGCGTTCCACTACCAGTTCGGGAAGCTGTATCCGCGCGAGGCCGGCGCGGCGGGCCGGCCGCTCGCGTCCGTCGACGCGCAGAGCCTGCTCGAGTACGCCGAGGCGGCCAGGCACGTGCACAAGGCGTACCGCGGGCTTGTGTGGGTCACGCGGCTGCACCTGCCCGAGAAGCCGTGGCGCCGCGTCGTGTTCGAGGAGGTGCAGGACCTGGTGCTGCCGGGCAAGCAATCGCAGGACTGCTTCATCCAGCTCACACACCGGTGCGAGCACGTGTGGCTCATCACGGCGACGCCGTTCCCGGCCAAGGCCGAGTCTATCTACGCCAACAACCAGCTGCTCGGCTTCAAGCGGCTGCGGCTGCGGCCGGACGACCCGGCCTTCGACGAGATCAAGCGCAAGCTGTACCTGCGCAACTGTGCGCAGGTCAAGCAGGACGCCATCACGAGCCGCATCGCGCTCGTCGAGACGTACATCCCCGTCGTACTGCATCCGCGCGAGCTGCTGCTCTACAAGATCGAGCACGTGCTCTCGGCCAGTCGCTGCGACGACATCTTCGACCTGGGCGACGACACGCAGGCCATGGCGGCGACCGCCAGCGCGCGGCCGGCCGCCGGCCGCCCCGAGCCGCCAGCGGCCCCAGCGGCGGCCGAGCCGAGTAGCCCGCTCTGGTCAGAGCAGTACGCGTGCGCGCGCCAGAGCTGCGTGCACGCGGGCATCTCGGACCGGATCCTGCAGCGCGAGCTCGGGCCGGCCGGCGGTGCGGCCGCTAGCAGCGCGCGGCTGACGCTGGCGGCTAAGATCAAGGCGCCGGCCGAGGTGTTCCGGCACGAGCAGTACCACTTGGACCGGCAGCTGGCGGTGGCCGAGCGGCGGCGGCGCGAGGTGGACGCCATGGAGCGGGCGACGCGCAACACGGCGGCCATCTGCCGCGCGATCCACGCCAAGGTGTACGCGTCGGTGCGCGACTGCTTCGCCGACATGGCCGGCTCGGGGCTCGACGCGTTCTTCGACGCGCGCGGCGAGACACGCGCGGGCTTCCGCATGCTCTCGGCGCACTACACGGTCTGGGGCGCCGAGATCCCCGAGCCGACAGACCTGCTGCTGTACGACCGACGCGAGATCGAGGACTACCTGCGCAAGCACTTTGACTCGCAGCCGCGCGTCGCGCACCTGCTGCGCGTCATGGAGTCGACGCTGAGCGAGCGCTGCCCGCGCGCGCGCGCGATCGTGGAGGACCAGCTGGCGCAGCTGCACGAGTGCCTCGCGCTGCAGGCCGAGGTCCGGCGCCAAGAGGCGGTCGAGGCGGCCCAGGACGGCGACGCGGAGGGAGAGCGAGCACGAGCGCGAGGCGCGCGGCCGATGCCGCCGTTCGGCAGCAAGATGGCGGCGCTGGTGCAGTACCTGCAGCGTCTGGGCGGCGCCAAGGCCGTGGTGTTCACCATGTGGGCGAGCGCGCTGCGCGTGCTGCCGGCGGCGCTGCAGGCCGCGGGCATCTCGAGCGCCGTGTTCCTGCAGCACCAGTCGAGCGAGACCAAGGCGGCGAGCCTGGCCGCGTTCACCGACGCCGGCGCCGGTGGCGCGCAGGTGCTGCTGCTGCACGCGCTCACGAGCGCCTCGGGCATCAACCTGCAGGCGGCCGCGCACGTGCTCTTCCTCGACCCCGCCGGCTTCAGCGCCGCGCAGGGCTGCGCGCTCGAGCGCCAGGCCGTCGGCCGCGTCCTGCGCATGGGCCAGCGCCACGCGCAGGTCACGGTCGCGCGCTTCGTGGCCGAGCGCACGCTCGAGCCGCAGCTGTTCGACGACCTCCACACTCAGGCGCGCGCCGCCGCCGCCGACGACGACGCCTTCTTCGACGGCGCGCGCGCGCCAGAGCACGCCTACGTCTGCGCCGACTTTGACGCGCCGGCCGCGCGCCGCTACGTCATGCGCATGGCCGAGCGCCAGCGCGCGGGCGAGGCCGCCGCCGGTCGCGAGCGGGACGAGCCGGACGACGAGCAGATCGACATCGTCGGCTCCATGTCGCTCGAGGAGGCCATCAGCCGCCGCGTCGAGGCCGCAGAGGCCGGCGGCGTCGCCTTCGACCTGACCGAGGACGCCGAGGACGAGGCCCTGGCGCGCCAGCTGCGGGCCGCGCCCGAGAGTGACGCGCGGCGGCCGCCCAAGCGCCGGCGGACCGCGGACGAGCGACCACCGGCGGCCCCAGTCGGAGGCGGAGCGCCAGTCGCAGTTAAGACCGAGCGCGGGGTCTGAGTCCGCGCGCGCACACGAACGAGCGAGCCAACGAGCGACAGAGGGAGGAAGCAAACAAGGTCACGACCGTGTTAAAGGACTGGCCGGCCAGCGGCCGCGCCGCGCGAGCGAGTGAGCGTGGCAGCGAGCCGAGCAGCCAACTCCACGCCACACCACGCCACGCCGCGACACGACGCGCCGGCCGAGACGAGACGGCGAGCAACTGCCTAGCTCAGCTGGCCACAGTCGGCGACGACGACGGGCTGGCGCGTGTTGCCCGACTGCGAGCCGACGCGCTCGATGTTCTTGACAACATCCATGCCGCCGACGACGCGGCCGAAGACGACGTGCTTGCCGTCCAGCCACGAGGTCTCGACCGTGCAGATGAAGAACTGCGAGCCGTTCGTGTTGGGTCCGGCGTTGGCCATCGACAGGATGCCCTCGCCCTTGTGCTTGAGCAAAAAGTTCTCGTCCGGGAACTTCTCGCCGTAGATCGACTCGCCGCCCGTGCCGTTGCCGCGCGTGAAGTCACCGCCCTGGCACATGAAGTTGGGGATCACGCGGTGGAACGCACTGCCCTTGTAGTGCAGCGGCTTGCCCGAGCGACCCACACCCTTCTCGCCCGTGCACAGCGCGCGGAAGTTCTCCGCCGTCTTCGGCACCTTGTCCGCGAACAGCTCGAACGTGATGCGGCCGGCCGGCGCGCCGCCGATCGTCATGTCGAAGAACACCTGCGGGTTCGGCATACTGCTGCTGCTGCTGCTGCGGGGACGAGGCGAGTCGCTAGCTTGGCTTCGGGGCTTCGGCGCGAAATGGGGAATGTATCTGCAGATACGCCACCGCTCCCCGCTGCACCAAAACCTCAAAACCTTCCGACAGCCACCGGTAGGAAGCTCGGTGTTTGTAAGCCGTTCATAAAACCTCGTCTGATGCAGCGAATCTTCAATAAAACCTCACCCCCCTCGTGCACCAACGTGATTGGACGAGAGCAGTCCTCTATTCTGGTGTGATGCCCAAGATACCATATGCGTTTCCACAGACCCTCTATGCTATCGATGCATCCGCGCTTCGAGAGCATCACGTTCGAGAGGTCACTCCGCGGCTTCAACGTCAACCGGGTCAAGCGCGCGCAGCCACACGACGCCGCCGCCAGCGCGCTCGTCCGCGCGGCGCGTCAGGTACTGACCGAAGAAGATGCTACTGCGCACGCGGCGGAAGCGCGACAGCGCCTGCAGCGGCCGCCGGTCGAACGCGCCCGTGCGCTGGTCCACGTTGACGGCGCTGCAGCGGCCGCACGGACCCGACACGTCGAGCTGCGCGTCGCCGATGCGCAGGCGCCGCCACCGGTCCTCAGCGAACGGCTCGGTGCATCCGTCCACGACCAGGTTGGCGCGGAATGCGTCCTCGTCCACCTGCATGGCGCGCCGCCCGAGGTCGCCACCGCCGCCGCCGCCGCCGCCGCCGCCAACCGCCGCAAGCACCTCGTTCAGGCGTGCGACACTCTGCCGGGAGACCAGGAGGAACTGCGCCTGGTTCGCGAACCCGATCGCCGCGCGCGTCGGGCTCGGCGCGCGGTCGCTGCTGTCCGCGTCCGAGTCGGCTGGGTCAGGCCCCGACGCGCGGCGGCGGCCGCCGGCCCCTCGCGCCTTGGGCTGCGCAGCCGTCGACGCGCGCAGGTGGCTGCTCGACACGCGCACGAGCGCGCACGGCCGGCCGAGGCGCGCGCTGATCCACTCGGAGGCGGCGGTGCCGGCGTCGTTCGCCTTGCACGCCCCCGCGCACACGCGGATGTTGCGAGGGCCGCCGGCCGCCGCGCCGTGCTTCTCGGCCGCGCCGTCGCCGCGCAGTGGCATCGAGAAGCCATCTCGCACGTCGCCGCCGCCCTCGCCGAAGGCGATCGAGAGCGTCTGCTGCTGGAGGTCGACGCGCGGGTGCAGCAGGCACAGCTGCGGCGTGTCCTTGAGCGACAGCGCGGCCCCCGAGGCGGCATCCACGACCGCCCACTCGCGGTCGAAGAGCAGGCCCCGCGCGCCGACGGGCCACGCGTCCACGCTCATCCCGGCGCACGACTTGATCGGGAACAGCGTGATCTTGCGGAGCACCACGCCGCGGTCGGTCGCCGGCGCGGCCACTGCGGCGGCCTCGGCGGGCGGCGCGCGGCTCACAAAGTACGTGTCGACGAACGCGAGCACGGCCGCGACGTCCTCGAACGTCGACATGTAGCCGAGCGAGAGCCGCACGGCGCCGGTGGGCCGCCCGTCGACTATGTCCATATCGTCGCCGCACACGTGGCCGGCCGCCATGTTGGCCAGCAGGTCGGCGTCCGTCAGGCGCAGGTACTGCTGGCACGCGCCGGGGTTGCAGAAGCAGCCCGTGCGCAGGTGGATCGCGTGCACCTCCGCGAGCTTGTGCACCTCGGCGTAGCCGACGTAGCTCCCGTCCGCGCGCAGGAAGTTGCACGCGACGATGGACCCGCGGCCGCCACTCGGGTCGCCGTAGAGCTCGCAGATCCGGCGGCCGTTCCAGTGCGTCCTCTCCGCGAGCCGCGCGGCCAGCAGGCGCGCGAGCGCTGCCGTGTGCGCCTCCACATTGGCCATACCCAGGCGCTCGAGCCGCGCCAGGCCGTGGCGCAGCGACAGGATGGAGAGGAACGGCTGCGTGCCGTCGGCGAGCGGCGAGCTGCCGTCGGCCGCGCCGAGCGCGTCGGCCGCGTCGCGAGGCACCACGAGCGGACTGGACGCGAGGATACTCTTGACCGCGCCGCCGCCAAAGTACGTCTTGCGCAGGAGCGGCAGCGCCGTCCGGCGCACGAGTAGCGCGCCGAGACCCGTCGGGTAGCCCAGGAGCTTGTAGAAGGAGAGCGCGACGAAGTCCGGCCGGTGCACCGACAGGTCCAGCGGGTGCGTCGCCGCCAACTTCGCGGCGTCGAGCAACACGAGCCACTTGCGCGGCCGCGCCGGCCTCGCCGACGCCTCACAGCCGCCTCGGCGGACGCGCTCGATGATCGACAGCGGGTGCAGCACACCACTGAAGTTGCACTCGCCCGGGAACGCGAACAGACTCACCGGCGCGTCGCCAGCATCGCCGTCGCCGCCAGCATCGCCAGCGCCGCCTTCCGCCGCCGTATCCGCGTCGCCGCCCTGGTCGCCACCCAGTCGCTCGAGTTCGTCCAGCCCGACGCAGCGCACCTCGGCGCCGCCGCGCGCCGCGTACGCGCGGATGCCCAGCACGCTCGTGTGCGAGTCGACGGCGTGCGCGAAGGCGCTGCCGGGCGTCCACGGGAAGCACTCGCCCACGAGCTTGAGCGCGGCGGTGGCGCCCGACGTGAACACGAGCGCGTACTCGTCCTCGCGCGCGCCAAAGAAGCGCAGCGCCTGCCGCCGCACGCGCGCCAGCTTGCCGGCCGTCGACTGCTCGGCCGCCGCCGGCCCCTGGTGGCTGTGCGGGTTGCCAAACACGCCCGCGCGAAGCTCCTCGAACGCCGCGTCCAGCTGCGAGCGCGCGTACAGCGTCGCGCCCGCGTGGTCCACGTACGTGCAGTCTGCGGCGCGCCAACGTCAGCGTGCTTGGCGTCCGCGTCCCTCGCGAGCGCGCTTGGCGAGCGGCCACGCACCTCGCAGCTGCGGGAACTCGTCCGCGCGCATGGCGTCGACCGCCAGCGCGCCGTCCCGCGCGCCGAGCCCATAGCCCCCCGCGCTCTCGCGCACGAACGCCGCCTTGTCCGCCATTGCGCCTCGCGCTTCGTGCCGCGCCGCAGACGTCGCCGAATGGGGCGGCGCGGCGGGCGAGGCGGCGCCACGGACGCCGACCGCTGAATGCGAATCCGAGATGGTCGGTCTCTGTAGCGGTGACGTCGCCCGCGTCATCTGAATAGACTTGAAGCGCTTGACGTCGTCCGCGTCAGTTAACCTCCTTCTTAAAACATTTCGTGGCATTTCGTGGCATTTCGTGGCATTTCGTGGCATTTCGTGGCATTTTTCACATGTGTTAGTAACATGGTGTGAACAATTCCAGACTTGGAAAGCTAACACATTCGCAAAAGTGGACCACACTGCGAGAAGCTCGCCATCCAACACCACAGATCCAGCAAAGAGGAGGGAGAAGGAGAAGCGTGGTGGGCAGACCATCGGCCCCAATCTTGGTGCACTTCGACAAGATCGGCACGCGGACGACGATCGGTAAGCAGCACCAGGATGCCACGTGCAAGCACTGCCCCGCTCGGATCTCCAACGCGCAGCCAAGTAGAAACCTACTCGCGCACGTCGCCATCTGCGAAGGCTTACCAACTGACACGCGTGAGCCGTGGAAGAGGCTCTACGAAGAGCAAAAACAAACACGGAAGCAGAAACGGCAGACGCCAGCAAAGCGACCAGCGTCAGCCCGGCGATCAACGCCATCGATCACCAAGAGACTGTTTCAAACACCATCTCCTTCTTTGCGCGCTCTCACAGCATCGAGATCGCCCAAAACACGCACCAAGGAGGAAACTTTACCAGAGTGGCCGACGGATTCTTCGCGACTGGGGTCCCGTTTCGATGCGTCGATGATCCGTTCTTTCAGAAGATGTTTGACTACCAACTTCCCTCGCGGAAGCTGCTCTCTGGAAGGCTGTTGGACGCCGCGCATTCACAGCAGCGCAAGAGCGTGATCATGAAGCTGGCTGGAAAGAAACAACTGGTGCTGATCACGGACGGCTGGACGGACACAATGTAGTGCGCCGTGTGGTCCTACGTTAGTGGCCCCCGTAGGCACAGTATTGCATATGTAGGTAGTCACTTGGGGCACTAGCCGGGGGTCTCCAGCGTAGTGCCGTGCTCGTCTTCTGATTGACTGATATTTGGGACGCAGCCCAATATTGGCTAATCATGGCGCAGTCATGCATTTGAGCGGCTCTCTGGCGCCCAGGAGCCCTGCCCCTGGCGCAAACATGGTCAGAGTTGAAAATACCGGTCCTCGCGCAGATCTCGGTCACTCGAGACCCCTTCACTTCCTCGCACACGCCAGTGCAAGCAGTGGACGTGGCTTTAGGCCCGCTACATCCACTCAGGCCGTCGAAACCGATTGACTGTCCAGCGAGTCGAGAAATTAGTGTTCGTTTACAGCAACATGAGTAGGCGAGGCTCTCTAGATCACGTGCTCTACGACCTCTTTCCCCATACCAGCGACGATGATGACACGCCAAGCGGCAGCAATGTGCTTGTGTGCGAGTCGGAATCCTTCAACATGTAATTGTTTGACGTTAATCGGCAACCCAACCGTGATTTCACGCAGCAGGATGAAAAAGTCGACGATGTCCTCGCCGTCCGTGGCGATCCAGTCG
>JAADYC010000226.1:0-28819 GCA_023338135.1 Phytopythium kandeliae | reverse complement strand
AGACACCACACCCACAGTCTCCATCATTCACACTCGCATAACTGACGCTCGCCATGAGTCCATCTCGGTGCGTCGTCGAGCTCGCGTACGTGTCTGTGCTACTTCTCGGTTGTCTTCGTTGTTGCATTGCGGATGGTGTCGTGCAGTTTCATCTTGATCCTCACGCAATGATGCGCGTCGACACCGTCTCGTAGCAGAACATCCCGTCGTGCAGCTTGTCCACCGCTATTAGGGATTGCGCTACCTTACGCTCCGACATGCGTCTTCACTCCATCTCATTCAGTTTAGCTGCCGCGTAGTCGCCCGCATCTGACAGCGCCGCGACGTTCTGCTCCACTCTCATCTACATCTATATCTAGGTTGCAAATGCGATGAGAAAGAGTGCATCGTGCCTCAGTCACTGCGGACGCAAGTTCAGGGCTACATTGTGCAGACCGTGTGAGTCATCACGCGCATGTCCTTGGACTTGTAGGAGGTTAAATGGTCAAGTGTTTTGTCTCGATGTTGGTCAAATATACTCGACTTTTGTCGGATGCTTGTGATGGGACCATGCATGCGTGAAGAGTGCTTGACACCGCAAACACTCCGTGCAAGACGGCACTTCCACCGCAAACGATCAAGCGAGCGAGCCGACCGTCGCCGTCATCGACATCCAGAAATCGCCTACAGGCAGGCAGGCTGCCGCTCCGCACGCTCCGCACGCGACGCTCGCGCCGCTGTCCACATGCTCTCGACCGTCCGCCGGGCTCCGCGGCTCGCTGCGCGCGCGTTCTCGCAGGCGAGCGGCCCCAAGCGCCCGCGCGCCGTGCGCGTCAAGAAGAGCGAGGCGCGGCGCTCTGTGCCCGAGCCCGAGCGCCACGCGCTGGCGGAGGTCCCTCCTCCTCCTCCTCCAGCGCAGGCGCCGACGCCCTTCCTGCCGCCAGAACAGCAGCAGCAGCCGCAGACCTTCGGCGGCGTCATGAAGGAGGTGCGTTCCTTGCGCTGGCTCCTCCGGTGACCTCGGCCGGCGCCTCACTGTCACCGTCGCGAGGCAGAGCTTCCTCTGGGGCATCGGTATGGCGCTCGCCTTCTCCGTCATCGGTGTCGTCTTCAGCAGCATGGAAGCGGTGCGTGGGGCGATCGATCGGTCGTTGGCTGCAGAGCCGTCGACAGCCAATCGACTTTCTTCCTCATTCACACCGGGCTCTCTCTCCCTCTCTTTGTCTTTCTCCCGTGATGGTTGGACGACGCGCAGACCGAGACGCCAGGCCGCTTCGACGCGAGCGCTGTCGTTGATGAGGAGTCCGAGGACGGACGCGCGGACGAGTGAGAGAGACGGCGACGTCTTTATGACATGCCAAGCAGTCCGAGTCATCAGCCTCAACGCATCAGCCAACATACACCCACGACGAGCCCGTTCTCGCCTCTTGCTCTTGTTCTCTTTCTCTCTCTCTCGTTCTCTCTCTTTCTTTCTCTCTCTCTCGTTCTCCTTCTCATGCTCGTCTTGGTTACCCGGCACGCTTCCATCGGCGTGTGTGGGGATCGACGGACGGACGAACGGATGGACCGATCGATCGACCAACCGGTCTGTCCCGCCTGGCGCTCAGTCGTCCCAGTCGTCGTCCGAGTCATCCGCGTCCGAGTTGGTCTCCTCGTACTCGACGTGGATGCGCCGTGCTGCCATAGCATTCGTGATCGCTTCGCTGATGGACGAGGCCTGCGTCAGCGCCGCAGGTGGCGACGGTCGTGCTGGAACCGCCGGCGACTGGTCCGCCGGTCCGCCGCTCGCCTCGCCGTCGCCCGTCTTCCGGAGCTCCGTGCCCTTGCGAATGGCAGCTAGAAGATCGCCTCGTCCGCCAGCGAACGGGTTTGGTCGGCCCGGCGGAAGCCCATTCGCCGCCTTGGACATTCTAGGCGGCGCCTCTGGCGACGGCGGCGCCACCGCAGCAGCAGCACCACCAAGATGGCTCGCGCGTGAGCTCGCGCGGCTCTTTCGCCTCGGAGGCGCGTCGTTCGCTGCGTTGAAGCCACGGGAAGAGGCCTGAGACGCATCCAAATGCCGTCGCCTGCGCTCGCCCAGCAGCTGCTTGGACGAGGACGGCGGCCGGCGGGGCGGCGCAGAAGCTGGCGCAGCCTGTCGATCATGCCGCGACGAGGACGCGGGCGTGTTCACCGACGTGTCCGAGTCATCCGAGTCGTCCGAGTCGCCGAAGAGCTGCTGTTTCGCAGGCTTGGGAGTCTTCTTGCGCCGCACGGTTGGACTCGCACCGAGGGACGACGTAGGCGATGACGCCGCCGCGGCAATCACGTTCGTGCGCTTCTCGGCCGAGCCATTCGCAACGGATGACGTCGTCGCTCTGTTCGTCGCCGGCGAGCCGCCAAGCAGCACGCGCGCCAACGCGTCGTCGATCTGGTACTCGAAGTGGAAGCGAGGGCTCGAGGCTACGCCGGGGACGGACACCAACTGCTCGAGGTACTGGCGCAACTCCTGCGCGCGCTTCGCCATGTTCTCCGGCTTGGTGTTGTTGCGCAGGCGGTGCTTCGGCGGGAATTTGGGCAGATTCGACGATGGGAATGCAGATACCAGGCGGCCGTGGATCTCCTCCAACTGCGCGTACGTGAACGAGAACGAGTGTTCCGCGCCGACGCCAGCGCTCAGCGCGAACGTGAAGACTCCGTCCAGCTTCTTGCCGACGCTCTGCACCGCCGATGACACGAAGCGGATCGACACCGTCGCGCTCTGGACCGACCGAGGCGTCGAAACAAACCCGCTCGCGCTGGACGCCACGCTCTTCGGGCTGGTAGGTCCGTTTGCGCCGGAGCGCCGGCCAAAGACTGACGGACCGAGTCCTGCAAGTTCCAGCGCAACGTCAGCTCTGCGTATATCGACCAGCCAGCCAGCCAGTCACCTAGACGAGCGTCGGAGCAACAAGAGGGAGCGCACCTGTCGTGGATCTCGAGACGTCCGAGCTATCGCTGTCGCTGTCGCTACCGCTGTCGCCCATATGATCGTCTTCCACACGCCGGCCGGTCGATTTCCGCTCCGCGCCGTTTGATTTCGCACTACGGCGAGCAGGCGTTGCGTCCGTCGATCCTTGTCGCGACGTACCGAACAAGCCACCATCCGAGTCGTCGTCGTCGTCGCTACTGCTGTCGTCGAACAGGCCTTTGCGTCCATTCTGGGCCTTCTTGGCTCCGTTACTTTCACTGGGAGCGGTCTCTCCCTCGATCGCCTTCTTCAAAAGGATCTTGCCCTCCGCGCTCAGCTGGGACTCCCGCTTCCGGTTGCGCGCCTTGCTGCTCGACACCGACACGGGACTCATCGCTGCGCTGGATTCATCGACCGTGTCGGCTCGGTTCCGTCGGATCGCGGCCAAGCTCGCGGCGAATGCGTCTGCCATCGAAGGTCCGGCGGAATCTTGCGCTGTCGGACTCCGCGCGTCCCTCGCTCTGCTATTCCTGCGATGGGAAGCAGCAGCGCCATTGTAGGCAGCCGAGCTCGCTGTCGACTCGAACGAATCGCGACGCATCTTCGACATCGACCGCGGCGGTGGCCGCCTGCTTCCGCCCATGATCGCCGCCAGGCTGCTCTGGACGTCGAGCTTGTCACCGTCCACGTTCGACGCTCGCCTCCGGCCTTGCGACACTGACGCTCGTGGCGCTGGGTTGTCGAACGACATGGTGTCGAACGACGAGCTGCGGAAGCTGCTACTTGATCTGGACGGCCGCGCACCATCGTGGTGGTCGTACTCGGCGTCGTTGAAGCTCGATCGCGTCGACATCGGTGCAGGGAACGGCGGCGGCGGAGGGATAAATTGTGACGAGCTTGATGCAGTCGACAATCGGCGCATCGACTGGGATGGAGGTGGCGGTGGCGGCGGTGGCACCCCACCCATGCTGAACCTACGGTCTTTCCCCGCGTGCTGCTTCGGACGCGACGAGCTCGACGACATGCGCGATGAGACAGATGAGCGCTCCGAGCCATCGTCTGAGAGCGATCCGCTGCCAGAGGACGCCGAGCGGTGATGATGCGGCGCGTCCGCGGCGATAATGACTGCTCCGAGCGAGTAATCCCAACCCACAGCCACAGCCACAGCCACAGTGTCCACACCAATCACAGTAGCAGCAATGCGTCAGAGTCGGAAGGAAAACAGCTCGACGAGGCAGTGACACCGGTCGTAGCACGTACACTGTCCTGGCGGCGGCAGCTCGACGCGCACCTTGGACTTTTGCTCAACCAGCTTGGTCTGCAGCGGCTGCACGTTGTCCGTCTTGCCACCGGCCGCCTCCTCCATGCGCCGACGGTACGCCGCCTTGTTGACGCGGCCAGTGGTCGGCGCCTGACGCCGCTGCAAGCGCAGCTTGCGCTTCTCGAGCATCCGCGCCGTGTCGTCATCGAGCGAGCCGAGCCCGTCGACGCGCTCGAGCGGCGTCATGTTGTTGATCTCCTCCTCGCGCGCCAGCAGGCGCTGACGCTCCTCCTCGAGCGCACGCGCCTGCTTCTCCTTCCACTTGCGGATCTTCTCCTCGCGCTCCTCCTCCAGCCGCTTCTCCTCCCTCCGCGCACGCCTCCGCTCTCTCCGCACCTCCTGTCCGGCCGCGCTGTCCGGGTCCAGCACCGCTGCGCGATGCCCGTGTTGTCTGTCAGTGCCGTGCAACTCAGCCGCAATGACTGCGCGAGACCATCGGCGAACGCACCGACAAAGGCGCGGCACCACTTCTCGAGGTCGAGTCGGTTGAACGCGGCCAGGAACATGCGCGAACCGGCGCGGCGTCGGTCCACCTTGAGCTCGAGCCCGTACGCGTCCGCCTTGAGCAGGCCGTCGCCATCCCAGCCGCAGAAACCCACAAGGTGCGCGGCATCCACGCGCGCGCGCGCGTCCGGGTCGGCGCCGTCGAAGAACTCGAGCTTGCGGCTCATGGAGAGCACCACGTAGCGCTCGACCAGAGCCGGCGACTTGCCGCCACGCAGCGCTGCCGCGCGCGGACTCGCCTGCGCCTCCAGCTTGCACTGCAGATAGCCCTCGTGCACGATCCAGGGGCCGCCCATGGCCGCGGGAGGGCCGCGCGCCGACGCTGCGCGGACTCTCGCCTTCTCGGGCGGTTTTGTATTGGGATTCAGTATGCGATGGCGAGGAAGGCGGACGCGGAGGCGAAGGGGGAGTCCGGCGCTGCGTCCGGCCGAAAGCGCCTCGAGCAGGGAGTTGAAGCGGACGGTGGATCCCTTTTCGCGGGACACGACGCGGCGATTGTCGCAGTGGCCGTTCCGCGACCACGTCAAGGTCAGAATTTTAGCGAATCGGCACGCGTTTACGCTCGCACATAGCGGCTTCACTGGAGTTTCGTATGCTCGGATACTTCTGCGAGAGATCGCGGCACGCATCACCAGTCGACGTTGAAGTGAAGCCGACTGCGAATACTTAGTCGAAAGAAGAGACGCACTTCAAGTTGACCAGCGCTCCCCACCTGATAACAGCGCCACTACAACGCAACTGGCGGCTCCCGGCGACCACCTCCGCGTGTACTGCCAATAGAGCGAGGCGCCGAGCGACAGACCTAGCTAATGTACCTGCCCTGCGACTGCTCCACTGCCCGCGCGCTCGGCTAGGCCATGGGCGGCGGCTTCAGGTCGCTGTCGAACGGCTCGAGCCCGAAGAGCTCGAAGGGCGTATCCCCGCGCGGCGCGAGCGGGAATGCGCCGTCGTTCCTCGGCTGCTGGAGCTTGCTGAACCCAACGGACGCGAATACAGGCGACTGCAGCCGGCGCACGGGGGACTGCTGCGCGCCACGAGCACCACGAGCACACGCGGGGCATGAGTCCGGCGCCGAGGCACGACAGGAGACTGCATTACACGTCCACGGCGCCGCGCAGCTGTCTGCCGGTCCAGTGTACGGCACCCGGACGGGTCCCTACCTGCTCTAGGCTGCCGAACGCGGGCTGTGGTCTATACGCGCTCTGCATCGCGAGTGGCGGCGGCGAGACGCTCGGCTTGAACGAGATGCCGCTGCTGCTGCCAGGGCCGAGCGCCTGCGACGTGTGCGTCTGCGCTGTGTGCATCTGCGTCGTGTGGGAGCCCGCTCCGTGCAGCGACTGGCGGAAGATCGGCGCCGACACGGACACGGGGCTGTCGTGGCGCCAGAGATCGCGCTGCGAGCCGTGGATCTCGTCCAGGATGCGCTTGTGCGACTGATTGATCGGCAGCGGATCCGTCGCGCGGAACGCCGGGCCGCCTGCGACCCGCCAGCTCCGCGTAAGACCGACCAGTCCGCCTGGCTCAGTGTGGACGAGCGGGCGTACGTACCGTCGCCCGGCAGCGCGTAGGAGCCTCGGGAGTCGAGATAGCCCGGCGAATGAGCGAACTGCTGCGGCTGGGAGCCGAACGAGGACATGAAACCGGCGCCAGTGGGCGAGGATTCGCCGCCGCCGGCGCGGACGTGGCGGTGGAGCGCCAGGCCCGGCGGTAGGTAGTCGAACACGCCACTGTCGGTCGGGGAAGCCGCTGGTCCACAGTGAGCGGGCAAGTCCGCGGTTCCAAAGGTCTGAAGAGGGTACGCGGTTGAGTGGGGCCGCACAGCCCCCGCAGAGGATGGTGAGTCGTCCATCGACTGCGGCCAGATATGATGTTAGCGAGTCGATGGGGCGACCGGAGAGGAGCCATGTGCGTGCGTACCCGCGCGAGGCTGTCCGGAGACGTCGAGCCGCGCAGGAGCGAGCCCGGGCTGGCCAGGGGCGAGTCGGCGACAGACGCGACGCGGATACTCTTGCCCTCACGCAGCGGGCCCTTCTTGCGAAGCGACTGGCGCTGCATGCGGCGCATGGTCGAGTAGTAGCGGTTCTTGATGGCGTTGTCCGTGCTGCAACGCGTACAAGGCGTAGACGGGCGTTGGAGAGCGTCAGTGGAGGTAAAAGGGCGTTAACGAGCGGCTCGCGTCCTCAACAGCGGAGGGGCGGACGCACCGGCCCGGCAGCATCTTGGCGATCTCTGCCCACTGATTCCCCACGTTCTTGTGGCACTCGAAGATCACGTAGTCCTCCTCCGCCGTCCACGCGTCCTTGCGCACCGACGGGTTCAGGTGGTTGTGCCACCTGCGCGCGGCGTGAGTCCCGTGTCGGCAGTCCCGTCCCCGCGTCGCCCAGCCGTGAGCAGACGAGTGGACGCACCTCTCTCGGCACTGCTTGCCGACGCGTCCGGGTAGGTGCATAGCAATGAGTGACCAGCGCTTGGCCCCGAGCTGCTTGACGAGCTCCACGAGCTTCTCGTTCTCCTGCAGTCGGTCCGCACTCAGGTCTCATCCCATCTCATCCCATCCCATCCCACGCCATTCTCCCTCACCTCGCGCGTCCACGGACGCTTGCTGCTCGCGTCCCCGGACCGCCGCCGACTCTTGGCGCCGCTCGCGCCGTCTTCCTCGTCTTCCGCGAACGAGTCGCTGTAGCGGCTCCCGGGACTGCTCGTCACGCTTGGGGACGCGTGCAGCGAGCGGAAGTAGCCCAACTGGCGACGCATTGCATTCGCAGACGGTAAGCTATCGCTCGCAGCAGTCCGTGCCGCTCCATCCCATCCCATCCCGTCCCGCCGAGTCCGTGGACAACACGTACCGCGTCCGCAGAGTGCGCCGGCCCGTCCATCAAGTCGTGACCCACGGACGGGAGCGGCGTCCGCAGACCCTCGTCCGCATGGTCGGGCGTGCCCATCAGGTCCAGCTTGCGGCTCATTGCGAGCGTTAGCGACCGAGACGGTTTCCCCTCGTGGACGCACGCGTTACACCGGTCGGCGGTGCCGAGTGAACTCGTTCCGCGTCGGTGCTTGCTTGGGCCGCGATGTGATTGTGCGGCGCGAGCCCCACCGCAGGCGCGTCCCGTCGGAGTGGCTCCGCAAAGGGCGTTTCGTCCGGGAAGTTATCGTTCTTTCCCGTAAAGTACCCTGGACGAACAGCCGTGAGCCACATACAACGGCCAGCGCGTCGAGCCCGAAAGGTCGCGCAGCCTGTCACATGATTTGCTGGCGCGATCTTGAACAGCCAGGGGAGTGGGCGGGGCGACGTGACTCTTGCATGCTGCAACTGTCTAGCCAGCGCTCGGATATGAAGAGAGGTCGTCCCGCCCCTCCGTCTCAAAAAGCCGTAGCGCTTCGGAAATATATCCCCACCGGACAGCAGCAAAGCTTCTCGCCGAAACCGCCGCCCGAGCCGTTGTTCGCTGGCTGCCCGCCCCAACAGTCACGCGCGCACCCATTCAGCGACTGCTCGCTGGCCGCACCTGGCGGCCCCGTCCCGTCCCGCCTCGCCTCGCCTCGCCTCGCCCCGCCTCGCCTCACCCCGCCTCGCTCCGGCACGCGCCATCGCTCTGACCATCCGTAGAGCGGACCGGCGACACCATTCCCGCTCTTCCGCGCTTTTCCACTGGTCGGGCCCATACAGGCGATGACGACCGCTGCGGCTGTCGGCCCCATGGGCTGTCCGATCCTTGATCGATCTCTCGGGCCGGGGCGAGCAGGCAGGTTATGTTGTATCTCACCGTTTAGGTCGGATGAGCGTACCCCGGTGAGAGTTACGTTTACGTTACACGTACCCTCGTTTTTGGCGGGAAACGCCTGCTTTCGTTGGCGCCACGCCAAACGCACTTGCTGGCTCGCCGGTCGATTAGCAACATGGCGCGCTCGCTCGGCGTGGTGGTGGCGGCGGCGGAGGCGAACTGGGGCATCGGGCGCCAGCAGCGCATCCCATGGAGGCTGCCGACGGACCTGAAGCGCTTCCGCGACCTGACGGTGCGCCAGGGCGGCGGCGAGAGCGGCCGGCAGCACGCGGTCATCATGGGCCGCAAGACGTGGGAGTCGCTGCCGGCCAAGGTGCGGCCGCTGCCCCAGCGCCTGAACGTGGTGCTCTCGCACAGCGAGGCGTTCCGCGCGGGCGTACCCGATGGCGTGCTGGCCGCGGCGAGTCTGCCGGCTGCACTCGAACTGCTCGACGCGCGGGGCGACGCCGTGGACGAGGTGTTCGTGATCGGCGGCAGCGCCGTGTACGCCGAGGCGCTGCGCCACCCGCGCTGCGACCGCGTGTTCCTGACGCTGGTGAAGGGCGAGGCTCCCGAGTGCGACGCCTTCTTCCCGCCCGATGTGTACGCACTGGGGTTCTCTCGCGCGAGTGCGTCGGACGAGATGGAGGAGAACGGGGTGCGGTTCCAGTTCCTGGAGCTGCGCCGGGCCGCAGCAGCGGCGGCGACGACACCGACGACGACCAGCGATCCGCCGCACGAGGAGCTGCAGTACCTGTCACTGATCCGGCGGATCCTAGACGAGGGCGTGCGCAAGGCGGACCGCACGGGCACGGGCACGCTGTCGTTGTTCGGCGCGCAGATGCGCTTCAGCCTGCGCGGCGACGCGTTCCCGCTGCTGACGACCAAGCGCGTGTTCTGGCGCGGCGTGGCCGAGGAGCTGCTGTGGTTCATCAGCGGCGACACGAGCGCCAAGACGCTGCAGGACAAGGGCATCCACATCTGGGACGGCAACGGCTCGCGCGAATACCTCGACAGCCTCGGGCTGCACGCGCGCGAGACGGGAGACCTCGGACCCGTGTACGGCTTCCAGTGGCGCCACTTCGGCGCCGCGTACACGGACATGCACGCCGACTACACGGGCCAGGGCGTGGACCAACTCGCCGAGGTCATCCGCAAGCTGCGCGAGAGCCCGGACGACCGGCGCATCGTGCTGTCGGCGTGGAACCCGGCGGACCTGCCGGCCATGGCGCTGCCGCCGTGCCACATGTTCTGCCAGTTCTACGTCGCGGGCGGCGAGCTGTCGTGCCAAATGTACCAGCGCTCAGCCGACATGGGTCTCGGCGTGCCCTTCAACATCGCCAGCTACGCGCTGCTCACGCGGCTCGTGGCCCACTGCGCTGGCCTCCGGCCCGGCGAGTTCGTGCACGTCATCGGCGACGCCCACGTGTACCTGGACCACGTCGAGCCGCTGCGCCAGCAGCTCGAGCGCGCGCCGCGCGCCTTCCCCTCGCTGCGCATCCGGCCCGGCGCGCCGACGGACATTGACGCGATCACGTTCGAGGACCTGGAGCTGGTCGGCTACAAGCCAATGGGTGCCATCAAAATGGCCATGTCTGTCTAGACACGCGCGCGTATAGACTCATGCGGCGAGGACGCGCGACTGGCTGAGCGGTCGAGGCCATGGAGTCGCGGAGCAATGGATGGATACTGCATAACTTAGAGCCTACACGGCCGGCGGCTGCTGCACAGGCGCCGACGACACGCTGAGCCCCATGGGCGGCAGCGAGAACGTCACGCTGGACGCGCGCAGGCGCTTGCCGACCTTCCCGCCGGCGCTCCGCAGCGCCTGTGCGCGCGCGCGCAGCAGGCGCGTCATGGCTGCGGCGCGCGGCTTGCCCGGCGCCTTGGCCGACGTCTCGGACGGCGAGAGCGGCGGCGTGGCGTCCACGGCGCTGCCGGCCGGCGCCACACCCGGCTCGAGCGCGAGCTGCAGTACCCTGCGCTGCGTCTCGAAGAAGACCTCGAGCTCGTCGTCGCGCAGGCCGAGCGCGCGGTGCTGCGGCTCGCCCCAGTAGTTGCGCTGCCAGGCGTGGATGGCGTTGCCCCAGGCCTTGCGCTCGCCCCAGGACGGCGCGCTGAGCACCAGCAGCGTCGGCGCGCCGTACACGATCTGCCGCCCGTCGCGGATCCTGGAGCGCTGCAGCCGCACCGAGAAGCTGAACGCGCAGCCGCGCGCCTCGCTCTCCGCCACGCCGCGCACCTTGAGCTTGGCGCGCGAGAGCACCACCTCGCGCGCCAGCACGCCGTTGTGCCGCCGAGAGAAGCACTGGAAGCGGCCCTCGCCGAGCACGCAGTAGTAGATGGCGCTGCGCCGACCCTCGTCGTGCAGGATCAGGTAGCCCTCCTTGGACATGGCGGCGCGGCGCGGCGTCCGGCCGTTGCCCTCGCCCCTCGCTAGCCTCGCCGCGTGATGATGGAGCTGCTCGATGGAGCTGCTCGACGTGGTGCGCGAGTGAGGTGGTGCCGCGGCGGGTTGACTTGGCGACTGTATGAGTGACTTGGCGGTTGTATGGGAAAATCAGGCGCGCGCCGTCGAGGTATCGTCGCCCCTCCCGTGGATTTTTCCCGGACGCCAGATGGGCGGCGTTCTAGATCAAGAGGGGCAGTTGAGTGAGTGTTCAGACTCTTCCGCGACAATACGGAACAATATATATCGGAGCGTAGATAGATGACGCACTCAAGGGTACACCGCAAACGTACCCAAGCGTACCCCACATTTCCCGTTCTGCGACTGGCTGAAACCTTTCAGCATTTTACCCAATCAAACACGCGAGTCTCGCACACGGATTACCCCGCGCCAACAGCCACGGTTCCACGGTAATCACTCGCTGCACGCTGACGACCATGCCGACGACCGTGCTGCCGACCGTGCCACTCCGTGTCTCTCCGCGACCCGAGGCGTCCAAGAGCCCCGATGCAGACGCCCACGCGGCTCCCGAGCGCGCGGCGGCGGCTGCTCGAGGGAGTCTCGCGCTCCCAGCGCTGGGTCCAGCGCCAGCGCAGCCAGCGCGCTGACACGGAGCTCGGACTCTTCGACTTCCTCGTGCTCTGCTTCGAACAGATCTCGATCGCCGGCGCGGCCATGAATTGCTTCCGCTCCGTCTCCATCTCCATCTCCTCCTCCTCCTCCTCCTCCTCGTCTTCGGTATCCTCGGCTCCAAGCACCAGTGGCAGCGATGGCGACAGCGCCGCACTATTCCCGGAGACCGTCGCGCTGCTGCCACTCGCGATCCTTACCATGGTCGTCTTCAGCGCGGTCGTCGTCTGGGTCTCACCCTGGCTCGCTGGCTGCTGCAAGAGTGGCTGCTGCTGCTCCCGGCGCAGCAGCAACGCGGCGCCGCCTCGCTCGCCATCACCTCTGTGTACCACACGGCGCCACGCCATGCCCGTCATCACGGTCGTGCTCAAGCTCACGTTCCTCGTCTACGTCGTCGGGATGCTCAACCGCAGCGAGCGCTTCGAGCTCAAACAGCAGCTCGGAGACTTGCTCGCGGCGCTACTGCTGCTGCTGTGCGAACTTGTCGACATGTTCGCACTGCTGCACACGTGGTGGGTCGAGTTCCGTCGCGCGCGCGCCGGCCCGCTGACTGTCGTGGGTGTCGGCGCGCGTCACGAGGAGCGGATGAGCGCGCGCAAGCGGCTCATCCTAACGTTCTTCGACCGGTGGAAGGACTGCGGCACAGTATCGTCCTTCCTGAGCCAGAACGAGCTGTTGCTGCTTGGTGCGGAGGTACCCTCGATGGCATGGGCGGCCTGGACCACGTGCTCCGTCGGGAACTCGCCCGATCGGCTCTCGTACCACCTCCACCGCGTCTTGACCATGCTCACGATCGTCATGGGCACGTTTGCAATCGACCAGTCGCCGCAACTCTCATCGGACATCCAAGGCGCAGTCGTGTTCCTCGTCGCAGACATCGCACTGTCATCGCTCAGCGTGTACAAGGGACGCAAGCGCGCGTTGCGGCCGCCGGCTGGCGACAGTAGCGGCGATAACAGAGTGGCAATGGCGTCTTCCTCAAGTGCTGAGGCTGTCTCCGCCAGTGGCGATTCCGCTGAGAGACAAGTGCGGTCTGACAACACCACTGCCGCATCTTCTGTCGCGCCTTTGCCGACTGCAGAGTCGACTCCTGACGCATCGAGGCCAGTGAGCCGCCCAATGCTGAAGCGCGCCGCCACGGCTCTGCGTAGCATCTCTCTATCGCAGTGGGCCATTGCCGCCATCGACTGCGCCTTCGTCGTGAACGTCGTGCTAAACTTCTTCGAGACAGCGGCGAGCTCCAGTGCTCAGGAGACTCGTTCAACGAGATCAAGTGACGCGGAGGAGTTCGGGCGATTGCGCGACCGAGTCAACCTCACGGTCATCATCATGGATTGCACTCTGGGCTTCATCTTGGCGATCTCGCTCCTCTTCCGGTGGATGTACGCCTACGCTCCCTCGAGAAGGTCGCAGACCTTGTCGTGTCTTAGCAGCGAAGCCCAGCCCAGGACAGGAGCCGCAGACTACACCAGGATCTTCGAGCTGAGCGTCCAGTGCACCAAGCTGGCGTTGATCGGGACGTTCATCTACATCTTTGGCGTCATCATGGTGCAACGCGACTGGCTGGCGCTCAAGGAAGGTATCGACTCGCTGATCTCCTACATGGTAGGCATGCTTACTCTCGCGAGCCTCGTGGATGCCTTCGGCCGAGCGCTGACGAGCAAGTCGGAGAACACGCCGATTGCTTCGTCCCCGCCGACCTTGACGATCGAAGACGGGCGTGTGACAACGCTCGGGAAGATCAACACGGCCATCCAAGTGCTTTGGGACCGCCTGAACGACTTCCTGTGCCCGCTCAGCCTCGTGCATGTCCTCGTCGACTACTCTGGAAACGCCACGCGCAACTTCATCGTGCTCTACCTCGTGCTCGCCGTGTGCACGCTGCACGCGATCATCGCGTTCCTTGATCGCACGGACGTCACGGACGCGGCCTACTCTGTCGAGCGGTTCGGCTACCTCGTCGCCGTCTCGATGATCGTGCTCCGTTCGACGTACTTCGTTCCTCGCAGCGGGAGCGACTTGCTCGCTCCCACGCTCCTCGTGTTTATCACTTTCGCGCAGCGTCTTGCGGTGCTTGTGAACGAGGGACTGGCGGTGTCTCGCCAGTGGCGTCGCCGGTGGCGTCAGAGTCGAGAGAGGCGAAAGCGACAAAACGAGCGCCTCGACCGAGGCGACTCGCTCGAGCTCCCGATCCTCTCCTCGCTCTCTGAAGACCATGACAGCCTGTCGACCAGCGACCAGTGCTCGGTCTTGAGCCGCAAGCTGAGCAGTGAGAGCCGAGATGACTCCATGTCGAACATAGCCAGCGCCAGTGCCAGCAGCGACGATCGTTATTCCTGTCCGGCCGCAAAGAGTCACTCTCGTTGACGCATCGAGCCGCCGATGGGGAAAAACACCAAGCGGAAACAGCTCGAGGCGCTCAAGCGCGAATTCCTTGGCCAGCATGGAGACGAGCGGAGCGAAGGGGAGCGTGCGCAGGCCCGCGCCATGCTGGAGAGGCTCCAGCGCAAGCTAGAAGACGACGCGCTGCGAGAAGACGGTAGGACATCTTGCTCTCGCGCCAAGGACTGCCCAAGCAAGAGCCTCGCAGAGAGAACTCATCGCACCTGTGCTCGATCTCTAGGCTTCTGGTTCCGCGACGGCAATTACATGGACAATCGCCGCGCGCGCCTGACGCCTGGGATGAAGACGCAAAGCTACACTGGTCACTCCTGCCGAGTGACGAGTCTATCGGCGGTGACCGCTCCTGCTCGCGCTCGAGGCAGCGGTGGAGGCGACGGCCCTTTGCGCGGCGAGGACGAGAGCATCGAGCTGCTCTTCACCTTCGCGGCAGACAAGTAGGCGCTCCGACGGACTGGTCGTGCAGCCCAAGCACTCCAACCGCGGCTCTGACCATCCATCTGCTGCGATGTAAAGCTAGAGTCTGCGCATGGAACTTCCGCTCCGGGCGAGTCCTAGCGGTGGTTGAGACGGCGGCGCTACATGCGCAGTCCGTGTGCGGAGCTGCCGCTCTAGCCGTGGATGGTGGCTCTACCGGATGGGTATGGCTCGTTCACGCATCGCGTACGTCTTGCGATAGTGCTGGATTGGAGTCGGTGACGCCTCTCTCGACTCACACCGCTCATCCGGCAGATCAAACACCGGTGCTTCATGGATTCGACTACCTCAACGCCCGCTTCTACCCGGCGAACATAGCCTTGTCCGAGCCTCCCGACATGTCCGATGGCTACTGCATTGGCCATCAGCAGCAGATCTCGTGCACGGCGTTTTCGCATCACGCTACTCTGCTCGCGACTGGCTCCTGGGACTCGACATGTATGATCTGGCAAGTTCCTCCACGTCCATCAACACTCGTCGCAACGAAGCAGACCTCCGTGCCAGCGGCGCTTGTGCTGATGCGGGTTCTCCCGGTCGATGACGCAGGCGTCATGTGCCTCGCGTTCACACAAGACGACTCGAGTCTCATCACTTGCGGCGATTGCCAAGTCAAAGTATGGCGTGTAGATGAAGACGATGTCACGGCGAGAGCAGACATGAGCAATCAAAGCCAAGTGGAGCCAGTAGCGACCACGAGCTTGGCCGACAAGCTGGCGGACTGGGAGCATGCGATCTCATACTCGTTCTCAGCCGAGTACTCGCTGCGACTTGCAGAGTTCGATGAGTCCATCGCAGCGCTGATGCCCAACAGTGAATGGACGTCAGCTTACGATGTCACGCAGCGTCCATCATCGACTGTGTCGCTGTTGGCGCCACGCAAAGGCGACGAGGCGTCGAGAGACACAGAGGAAGTGACAACAAGCGTCAGCCGATGCCTCGAGTGTATTGTCGACGCTGTCGATAGCGCCACAGCCTCCAAGGCGGCGCTCGCTGCAGCTCCACACATCGTCGGTTCCAATCAAGAGCCGGATTCGTTGTTTGATGAGTATTTGCACGCTCACTTGAGCGCCGAGTACAGGCAGATGGACAGCTTCGACTTCCGGCGCCTACTTGATCCTACCACCGGCATTTCCAGCTCAACACCGAGCGACTTCGTGACGCGAGTTGACCACTGTGTGCTCGGGCAGCTCGTTAGTCGCAGCAGCGACAGTGGACGTCCCCGGGTATTCAAGGATATGACTCATGTCAGTGTGGTGGTATTGGACTCGACACCAACTTGATCAACTAGCTCTTATTGATCGCGCTCACTCGTGTCTTGTATTCGTCAGGACGGCGTGTTTTCCCGCCACACATCGACGATTTCAGGCTGCAGTGTCGCTCTCGACCTCGATGTGGTCGTCACGGTGGCGTACGATCGGAGCGTGAGATTCTGGCGGCTAAGCACCGGCAGCGTCCTCGAGACAGTGTGGGACGCCCACGCGGCGCCGATCACGTGCTGCGCGCTCACTCACCGCGACGCGTGCCTTGTCGCTGGGTTCGACATGCTGCTTGCCACCGGCGGGTCGGACAACCTCGTCAAAGTCTGGCGGCGCGGACACGACCTCTTGACTGGCCACGCCGAGTGCGTATTCACTCTGTCAGGCCATTACGATGCTGTCAAGAGTCTCGCGTTCGATCGTCAGGCGGTATTCCTGGTGTCCGCAGGCGACGACACCAACGCCATCACGTGGCGCGTGCGTCCGTCGAGTCCAGACACACCAGGCGTCCCTGTGGTCGAGGAGATTGGTCGCTTCTCCATCTCCATCTCGTGGGCTGAGCCGCTTGCGAACGGCGCGCGGATCTCGCACTACATCGTGCGCACAGCGCAGCTGAGTGCACTGTCAGCTGCTGGCAGCAGCCTTCGACCCGTGCCCGATGTCCAAGTCGCGTCCAAATACTCGACGGTCACCATCGACAAGCTGCAACCAGGCGTCCAGTACTCGCTCCAGCTCGCAGCCGTCAACAGCGTACGTGTCACGTCGTGCGGTTCCATTGTCTGCGTCGTTTGACGGCGACTCGGATCCGTGCTACAGCTCGGCTCAAGCGCGTTCAGCGCATCGACGGCGCCGGTCGAGACGCTCGCGTTCGTGCCTGCGAAGGTTGAACGCCCGATTCAGTACGGCGACCGGCGCGCGACCAGTATCCGACTGTCGTGGCTGCCTCCGTGTCCTAACGGTGCCGTGCTCGAGTCCTATACGATCAAGTGCCTGCCGGAGAATCGCGCGGTTGTTCCTGTCGTCCAATTCACAATCACAATCGCAGACGTCGTCTCGACAGTTGCCAATGAAGACGCCAGCGGCGTGTTGCTGGCAAATGACGCCTCGAGCCACATCACAGGCATCAGTATTCCCAAACGCAGCAGCTCCCAAGAGAAGGAGGAGGAGGAGGAGGAGGAGAAGAGGAAGAGGAAGAAGAAGAAGAAGGCGAGGGCCACAGCAAAGATCGAGAAGCAGCGCGAAGCAATCTCCATACGCGAGAAAAAGTCCAAGCGAGCAGTCAAAGCCGCTGGAACCGCCGTCGACGCCGTTCACTCTGCGATAGCCCAAGTCGCTTACGTCGTCGATGGCTTGTGGCCTGGAGAGATCTACCAGTTCGTGGTCGCGGCGTCTAACCGCTGCGGCATGGGCGAGTTCTCCCGCGTGAGCGACTATGTCAAGATGGAGTCGATGGCGCCAGACGCGCCATCCGCGCCGACGCTTTCGAATGTCGGCAAGCGGCAGGTCGACGTCGAGTGGCTCAAGCCGCGCTGCAACGGCAGCGAGATCCTGCACTATACGCTCGAATGGACCCAGAGCGAGAGCACCAACGACTGCGAGGACTCGCGAGCGTCCAAGGTCCTGCTAGCGCACTCGATCGTCGGCACGCGCGCCACCTTGTCAGGCCTCCTGCCAGGTCGGCCGTTCCGTGCCTGGGTCTCCGCGACCAACCTGATTGACAACTCGCTGCGCTCGTCGCCGTTTTCCCCAGCCAGCGCCACGGTGTGTACACTCTGTGACGTCCCAGACGCTCCGAGGCCGGCTCCGCGCTTGGCATTCGCATCCTCGCACTCGCTTGTGCTGGTATGGACGCCTCCGGTGGACAATGGGATGCCCATCGAGCGCTACGACGTCGTGCTGTACCATGAGGAGACGCAATTCAGCGTTGCCGTCAAGCGCGTGGTCCGTGAATTCGCCATTCGTCCGATGGAATGCGATCGCCAAGGCGAGACGGGAGTGTCGGTCGTGGTGCCGAACCTTCGCGGTGGCTGCTTCTACAGCGCCGACCTCCGTGCCTCGAACGCCCTGGGCACAGGACCCGCGAGCGACTGCACCACGCCAGTGTCCACACTTCCCGCGACGGTCCCAGCATCCATCGATTCGCCTCCCGTCGTGGAAAACGTGACGCCGACGAGCGCGATGTTGACGTGGAGCCCTGTGCCCAATGACGGCGGCGCGTCCATGATGTCGTTCCAGGTCCAGCTCGCGTCCTACAGCTCCGCGGCGTTGCCCGCTCCTCTGGGGCCAGAGAGCGCGTACTTGAGCGACGAAGAGGACGAGGTGGACGAAAAGCGCGTCACGGACGGAGAGACCGCGTGGACAGCGAGCTGTCTGCGTCCGCGGTGCGTGTATCGCTTCCGCGTGGCGGCGCGCAACGCGGAGGGCACGGCCGGTTTCTCGCCGTGGTCGCAGCCCGTCGCCACGCCCAGTCTCGTGGAGTTCACCGTGTCGACGTACTTTGCGAGCCGGCCGCCGATGGAGCACGCCAAGGCGCGCGTCCTGCAGGTACGAGCCGTGAGCGCGGGCTGGCTGGCGAGCGAGCTGACGAGCGGTATGCGCTCCGCAAGGAGGAGAGGACACTGACGCGGCCATGGATGCGTGGACAGCGGCGGTACCGCGCATGGAGAGCGGCCGTGGCGGCGCGCAGGCGGGTCGAGCACGGCCTCGTCTCCGTTCTCCGGGAATGGATCCTGTAGCCGTCGCCACTTCAACAAGGCGGCGCTGCCGCGTCGAGCACGGCGTTGTCATCGCGCTATATCAGTGCTATTCGAAATCAACTGGACTCAAGCTTACTGATTCCTGATGCTTTATGACCCCTATATCAGGGTAGCTCAACCCCGTGTAATTGGCGCGTCTTGGCTCACAAATCGCGCGAGCACCCCTATTGACGACCGAGCTTACCCCTACACAACTCGATTCCGCGCAAAACCGACGCACGCCTCGGCATCAGTCCGTTTCCGCCGCCGGCATGGACCGGCGCGAGGCCGCCGCCGCCGCCGCCGCCGCCGATGCCATGCGCGCGCCGCTGTCCGCGCGTTGGCCGTCGGCTGCGGACCCCTCTGCGTCCTCGTCGGCGTCCCCGTCGGCGTCCCCGTCGGCGTCCCCGTCGGCGGCCGCGCGGCTGGCGCCGGGCAACATCCGGTCGCTGATCCTGGAGAAGGAGCGCGAGCTGCACGACATCAACGAGTACCGCATCCGAACGCTGGAGGCGCTGCTGCGCGACAAGGAGACCGCGGCGACCGCGAGCAAGCAGAAGCTGGCCAAGCTACAGGAGGACTTCAAGTACAACCTCAAGGTGCGCTCTCCCGATCGCAGGACTCACGGATGCGGACGATCTGCCACCGCGCGCGACGGCTAAGCACGCTCCGTGCTCGCTCGTTGCCTAGTTGCTTGAGGGCCGCGACGAGGAGCTGGCACTGTACGACGCCAACTTCGCGGCGCTCAAGACCGCGCTGCGCGACCGCGAGGCCGAGCTGAGCGAGCTGCAGGCGCAGCACGCGGAGCTGGCGGCCGAGCGCGCGCAGACGCAGCAGCAGGCGCGGGAGCAGGAGGCATTTTACCAGCAGAAGCTAAAGGACGCGCGCGCTCAGATGGAGGGTGCGCGCTGGCGACACGACGACGAGCTGCGTGCGCAGCAGGAGGCGCTGGACGCCGCGCGCCGGCAGCTCGAGCGCCAGCTGCGCGAGCGGGAGGACGAGGCAGACACACAGCGCCGAGAAGCCAGCGCCGCCTTCGACGAGTTGCTGCGCGAGAGAGAGGCAGAGCATCGCACCGCATTAGAGGAAGCGCAGGCCGCGAACCGCGAACTCGAGCTCAAACACAAAGGTGCGGTGCGGGAGGTGGACGCGCTCTCGTCACGGCTCGACGAGTTGCGGCGCAAACTCGAGCGCGCGCAGGAGACGGCGGCCGCGAGAGAAAAGGAGAGCAAGGCGCTCGAGTGGGAGCTCGCCGATCTGCGCGGCACGAAGGATGCGCGCATCCGCGAGCTCGAGGACGAGTCCGCGGCGCTCAAGGAGACCAAGCAGGCGCTACTCGACGAGTACGAGGGCAAGATGGCCGAGCTGCTGCAGTCGCTGCACGCTGTTGAGCGCGCGTTTGTGCAGCAGAAGGCCAAACTGGATGATGAGCTCGCGCAGACGGTCAAGCGTAAGGTGAGATCCGTCCTAGTTGTTGATTAGATGGCTCTGTGTGCGTCGTCTGACGATGGTGGCGCAGGAGCAAGAGGCGATGGCGGTGACGACCAAGCTCGAGGCTAAGGTCTCAAGCCTGAAAGACAAGTTGCGCGAGGCGGAGGAGAGAGCGGACCGTCTCGAAGCGGAACTCAAGCAAGCGGCGTGGGAGCGCGACGATCTGGCCATGGAGAAGGACCGCGAGACGGACAGGCTCAAGGGGGAACTGCAAGACTTAGACGACCAGCGGCAGGCGAGCGCCGCCGAGCTCAAGCAGCAGCTGTGGACGCAAGAGCGCGAGTGTGCGACGCTGCGTGAGAAGCTCAAGGACGCGACGGCGCAGCTGCAGATCCAGAAGGAGAAGGACAAGGTGCAGCGCCAGGAGCTGCTGGACGCTGTTGACCGACAGGAGGATCTGCGGCGCGATGTGCTGGCAACTAACCTGCGCTGGGAAAACAAGCTGCAGGAGGAGAAACAGGAGCTCGAGGCGCGCTACGACGTGCGCGCGCGGGAGCTGCAGCAGGCCAAGGATCGCGCCATGATGGAGCGCCAGGCGACCGAGGAGCGGCTTGCGCATGCCGAGAACGAGCTGCAGCGCGTGCGCTCGGAGCTGCGCGCCGTCAAGGCGGACGCGCGCATGACGGCGGCGTTCGGAGTGGTGGATCCGGCTCCGGTGCGTTCGTCGCCGTCGACAGAGCAAAAGCAGTCGAGCGCGTCCAACGTGCCGCCGTCTCCACTGTGGAGCGACGACCAAGGAACGATCTCGCCAGGCGTGAGCGTCTCACCGCTGCTATTGACGGAGAGCCCGATCGTCGCGCCAAACGTGGGCGGGACCACGAGCGCAAGTGGCCGAGACGGCAGCGGCTTCAGTCTCGACGCGGTGCACTCGGGCGACTTACAAGCGGAGAACGCCAAACTCCGCGAGATGATTCGGCAGATGAAGGACGCCATCATGCAGCAAGCACGCGAAAAGAGCGCCGGTAGTGTCAGCAGTAGCCACAGCGCGAGTCTAGCTGCGCTGTCGTTAGAGCAGAGCGAGCAGCGGCGCGCCGCGCTCGAGCAACAGCTGCAGGCGCTCCAGCAGGAGCACTCGAGCGTCTCGAGCAACGTCAAGGCCGTTGCTCGCGAACTCGCAGACGCTCAGCAGGCGCTCCAGGTCAAGGAAAGGCAGATTGCGGAGCTGGAGGCCGAGGTGGCGCGACTGCGAAGTGACTTGGATGCCAGCGCGGCATTACAGAGTGCGCATGCGGCGCTGGAGGTGCAGCACGCGGACTTGAAGCGCAAGTTGGTGGTGTCCAATGGCGACATCGACCGGCTGGTGCGTGAGCGCGCACAGCTGATGGAGCGCAGCAACCAGCTGCGCGCGGACTTGCGGAAGCTCTCGAAAGCCGGGGATGCGGCCATCGCGTCGCCACAAGTTGAGTTCGCGGGCAAGAAGGACTACGAGAACCTGGTCGCGGAGCTCACGCGGTCGCTGGAGGAAACCCGAGTGCACAACAAGACGCTCAAGAAGGAGCTACGACGGCTGGTCAAGCTCCAGATGCAGCAGGATCAGTCGGAGCGCGGGAGCAGCGGCAACTCAACGGTCCGTATGACGTCCAGAGCCAGCAGCGCGCGCAGCGGAGGATCCGCGACGTCCCCGTCGTCGTCGCTGGATGGAGACGCCGCCCCAGTCCGACACGCGTCGACGCTGTCAATGATGCAGACGCTCGACACGGCGTCACCTCTCGACCGCCGACGAGCCTCGAGGAGTAGCTCGAGCAGCCGAACCGCGTCTTCTATGGCGACGGGAGCGGAGCTGGATGCCGAGCTGCTGACGCTGGCGCGGCACAAGCGACCGAGCGCGTCGGCGGCACTGCGGCGCTCAAGCGAACAGCGACGCGCTTTGCAGCCGAGCATCCCCGAGGACGGCGACGACGGACTCGAGGAGAAGGAGGAGGCGGCGATGGTCGAGGATGGTCCCCCGCCGGCGCCATCGAATGCGCTCAGCTCGCTGTTTGGTCGCGGCCAAGATGGTGACCGTGATCTGCTGGCTAGCGACCCTGCAGCAGCGACCGCCAAGACGGGGGGAGGCATATCCGACGCGCGCATGCGACTGCAACAGGCCAAGGAGATGCTGCTGCTGTCAGGTAAGCAAGCAGCGCGGCCGGCGGTCGCCATGGCCGCCGCGGCCGTGCGCAGCAGCGATCGCGAGACGCACAGCCAGCGAGAGGCCGTCCGCAAGATGAAGGAGCTGCAGTCCAAGCGCGCCGAGATGGCCAGCCAGCGCAAGAAGGTGCGCAACTACAGCCTCGCGACGTGAACAAGCAGCAGCAGCGCGCGCGCAGTGGAAGACACGCAGGATGGTTGGTACTTTGCGTCATCGAGACCCGCGGCCCTCGTCTCGCCTCGCTTCGACCCGCCGACCGGAGCAGTCCGCTAGAGGAAGTAGTCGGGCGTCCGGCGGGACACGTGCGGCTCGCCACGCCGCGGCGCCGGGTCGAACTGTAAGCTGTCGACGCAACGCAGCAGGCATGCGGTCAGTCCCGTCAGTCGAGTGGCCCGCTCGAGACGCCAAGCTCGAGGCTCGAGTGAGAGAATCAAGGCGTCAAGGTCACGTACAAGGTGTACTGCATCTGCTCGTCGACCTCCATGATGGCGGCCTCGTTGCCACACCGGTAGCAGTAGTTTGGCGCGCTGAAGATGGTCACGACGTTGCACTTGTGCGACCAGTTGTAGCCCTCCATGACGAGCTGGTGCGCGCGCGCGATGAGCGTGAGTCCGTTGGCGCGGTTGAACTGGTCCGAGATGTCCTGGCCGAAGGTGTAGCCGGCGCCGCGTGGTGAGATGCCCCAGCCCGAGCGGTCGTCCGGGTCCGACCAGAGCAGGTCGCACATGGCGCCTTCGTGCGGCACCTCTTGCAGGCGGTCGAAGCCGCGGATGTAGTCGAGCGTATCGATGGAGGGCGAGAGGCCCCCGTGCAGGCAGAAGATCTGGTTCTCGACCACGGCCGTGAGCGGCAGGTAGTCGAACACGTCCGTGAAGTACTTCCACACGTTCGGGCTGCCGTACTTGCGCAGGCACTCGTCGTAGAAGCCGTAGACCTGCGTGATCTGCCGCGACTCGTGGTTGCCGCGCAGGATGAACACGCGGTCGCGGTAGCGCACCTTGAGGCACACGAGCAGCGTGACCGTCTCGACCGAGTAGTACCCGCGGTCCACGTAGTCGCCCATGAACAGGTAGTTGGTGTCCGGCGCGTGCCCGCCGATGCGGAAGAGCTCCATCAGGTCGTGGAACTGCCCGTGCACGTCCCCGCAGACCGTCACGGGGCACCGCACGGGCTGTACATTCGACTCCTTCACCAGCACCTCCTTGGCCTTATCGCACAGCTGCATCACCTCGTTCTCCGTCAAGGGCGTGCACCCCATGAGCTTTTCGCACCACGCGTCCAGCGTCTCGATCGACAGATCGAACGGCGCGCTCATCGTCAAGCTGAAGACAGCAGCAGCAGCAGCAGCAATAGCAGGGGAGGGTGGCGACGGGGGAACGAGCGGAACGGGCGGCGATGAACGGGACGATCGACCGAGCGAGCGAGCGAGCGAGCGGGTCGGCGGCCTGCTGCTTCTGGTTGGATTTCGTTCCGGCCGCTCGACCGACCGATCGTTTCCTCTTGATTGAATGACGTGTCATTCAAATGAATAGTGACGCGTCATTGAGTGGGCGAGCACCACCTTCCCTCCATCCTCCATCCATGCAATGCTGCTGCCCTGCCTGCCAATGGCCGGATCGACGGCCTGCTCGCCGCCTTCTATCGCCTTGATGGGCGTCCCGCGCGGCCTGAGCGCGCGATCCGCCGCTCGCCCGCTTCTCTGCACGCGGCCGGGCTACTGCGCCGAGCGCGCGCGGCGCTCGAGCTCCAGCAGCGCCTGCTCTATCCGCCGCGTGATGGCCGAGTACAGCGCGCGCTCGCGGTCCTGCGTCTTCCAGTGCGCGCCGCCGCCCACGACGCGGTCGGCCGCGTACTTGTCGAACAGGTCGTCGAACGAGATGGGCTCGCCCACGACCACGTCGATGTCCACGCCCGTCTTGGGCACGACGCTGATGAGTCGGTTCCGGTTGTCCTGCGGCATGATCTTCTCCATGTTGGCGTGGTAGAACGGGATCACGATCGGTCGCTCCTTGGCGCGCGCGATCAGCTTGGCCACGCCCCACTTGAGCCGCCCGATCTCCTCGCGCAGCGGGCTCGGGCGCCCGCCGAGGGCTGACGCAGTATCACGCCGCACACGGTCAGCGCGATCAACTGGCGCGTCCACTGCCTCCATCGCCGATCGGCACGCTCGCTCACCTTCGCCTTGCTCGATCTTGCCTTCGGGGAAGATGTGGACCCAGCTGCCTTCCTCGACCTTGTCAAAGATGTTCGAGAGCATCTGGAGCAGCAGGCGGCCACCGTGAGCGGCCGGGTACGTAGGTGCGGCGAGCGTCAACACCGCGAGACGCCACCTTGTGGTCGATGCCGGCGCCGCGCTTGACCGGCAGCGTCTTGGCGCCGAAGAAGAGCGCCGACAGGATCCGCCCCTTGGTGTAGCAGTACTCCTGGCTGTCGTCCCATGTTGGCAGCAGCAACAGCAGCAGCGTCAGCGCCAGCACCACCGCAGTGCTCGGCTCCACCCCGCCGCCTCCCGCCTCGCACCTGCAGAGACTCCACCGGCCATTGCGCGGCCACGCGTACTTCCACGGCATCATGCTGCGCCGGAGAGCCATGCGCACGACCACACGTCAGCACACAGCGCGCGCGCCTCTCCTGGCAGCGCGCAAGCCCGCACGCACTTGGCGATCACGCCGGGGTCGTCCACGGTCGCCGAGTGGTTCGAGACCGTGATGAGCGACGTCGTCGCGGGCTTGCGCTCGAGCTGCTCGACGAGGATCTCGCACCCCCGCACGCGCGTGCGGTTCAGGTCGGTCAGGTACACCTTGGACACGAGCGTGGCGGCCGCGAAGACCGGCCAGCGGCCCAGGTCGTGCAGCCACTCGGGGAAGACTGGCGCGCGCGCCTCGTCGTACGAGCCGTCGCCCGCGTCCCCCGTCGGCGCGTCCACGTACAGCGCGGCCATGCCCGCGCCAGAGGCGGCCGCCACCGCCGTGACCGCCCGACGCAGCATGCCGCGCGCCAGATCTGGTGGCCGCGGGGGGAAGAGAGGCCGGCCGGTCAGTCGAGGAGCGAGCGCGCTGCTGCCTATGTGACCGACGGATCGACGGACGGACGGACGGACGGACGGAGTGACCACCGGCTCGCGAGCCAACGGATTCTGTGTGCGCCACACCATTTGCGAGATTGGCGTGTTGTATGCGACCTGGCTGGCCGCACGGTTTCTAACGAATTGTCGGGTGGTTTCTGTTTCTATATCTATTGAGGCGCCACGAGGTTTCCATCCAATGAACGAACGTCGCACCGCCGCGCGGCTTGGAGCGTCCGAGCTTGCTCGGGTGCCGGCCGATGCATGCATGGCGCGCGCTGTAGTGCCGCAGCAAACCACCGCGGAGATCGCACAAAAGACGTCCCGACCACTAAGCCGTGGCCGCGACCTTGGACTTGATGTAGCGCAGCAGCACAGCGGCCGGCCGCTGCTCGTAGCCGACGAGCGTCTCGTGGCTCGACAGCACCTGGTCGCCGAGCAGGCGGTTGAGCAGCGTGACGCACACGACGGCCACGGGGATGTGGAGCTTGTGGCAGAAGGCGGCGAAGCCCTTGGCCTCCATCTCGATGTTCTTGACGCCGGCCGCGGCCGCCGTCTCGAGGAACGCGAACTTGTCCTCGCTCGAGTACTCGCAGATGGCGCCGTCCAGGCGGCCCTGGCCCTCGTAGAAGTCGTTGCAAGTCAGCGTCTTGCCCATGGTGAACGGCAGGCCCTCGGCCTCGGCAGCCTCCGCGATCTCGGTCGCCACGTCGGGCGAGCACAGCGCCGGGCGCTTGACGATCTTGCCCAGCACGGCCACCTCGTCGTACGACTGCATCTCGTGGTTCACGCCCTCGGTCGAGATGACGACCGTGCCGGGCTCGACGCCCACACCGCCGCTCGTGCCCATGCGGATGTACGTGCAGTCGCGCGCGCCGGCGTGGTCCAGCAGCTTGGTGACCTCGTGCAGCAGGATGGACACGGACGGCATGCCCATGCCGTGGTTGGCCACGAGCACCGGCCCGACCTTGTACACCACGTAGCGCGCCGTGCTGCCGATCGGCGCCAGCGCGTAGCCGTACGGCGGCGCGATGCCCAGCGCGGCCGCCACCTCGGACGCGAAGTGCGTCATGCGCTCGGCGCTGCCGCCCGTCACGAAGAACTTGGTGTCGCCGAACAGCTGCGCCAGCCGCGCGCGCTCCTTCTCGTCGTCCGACCACGTGAGCCCAATGTGGTACATCACGTCGCTCTCCATCTCGCGCAGATGCGCGTTCGCCACGTGCAGGTGCTCGACCGTCGCCATCCTCTCTCTGTCTTCTTCTTCTTCTTCTGGATCGCTCCTCGTGTAGCTGCTCGAGGCGCGGGAGATTCCGGAATGACCGCCCGCGCCGCCACCGCCGCCGCCGCGCCGCGCCTGCCGACTGCCTGCCGCCGCCCCAAGGCGCCGCCCTGCGCTCTCGGCTGGCCATGCAGCTCACTCGTTTGAAGGCTATAATTACGCGCCGCACGCGCGACGCCAGCAGCGCGGGCCGCGGTAAGCAAGCGCTTCGCGCCGCTCGACTTGACGGCGACACGCGCCGAGGGTATACTGAGCGCGAGTATGCGCGAACTTCAAATCGAGCGTGCGCACCGTCGCATGTTTCTGTCGATCAGTCCGGTGCATGCACAATGCCTTGGTAAAGTGCTCATCAGCCCTTATTCACCGTTTTCTCCGAGGCGGAAGGTAGGTTTGATAAAGTACACGATGCACCGCCTGCCACTCACCGCCACTTCCTTCGTGAATGCAAGGAGCTGTCCGTCGACAAAGAGCGCGCGCCGGCGTGCGGCTCGCCGCGCCAAATGTCTCGCGCGCGACAGGTTGCAGTTGGCTGCGCAGAGAGGATGGAGATGTAGACGCCGCGCCATGGCGTCTACAATGGCTGCAGGTGTCGACGAAGGTGCTGGCGCGTCGGACGCGATGCGCCGTTTGTCAACAGGGAGTTCTTGCCGAGCGCCAAGCTCCGAGCTCCGAGTCCAGCGCTGCCAAATTGAAGAGCAACGATCGATCCGTTCCGAGTGTTGTTGATATATCGAGCGAGCGGGTCAATCGACTCGAATCCTCCGAGTATGTTACTGCGTTCGTGAGGGATATTCACGTCATGAGCGATGGCCGCGCCGAGTTGGCCGCAGCGTCACTCGCCAAAGTTCTCGTACATGTTCATGGCCTCGTCCTCGACCACCTTGTATGCCGCGGCGACGGCCTTCTCGAGCTTGACAATGGCTTCAGCGAGCACCATGAACATATCGCCGCTCGCGTGCTCCGCCCAATACGAGTACTCTCCGCGCTGCGACTTGGGGTCGTCCGAGCTCACAAAGTCCGGCAGCTCCTCGAGCCCGGACGTGAGGGACACGGCGACTGCGACGAGCGTCCCGAGCTGCAGCGACGACAGGAAATTCCTCGATGACTGATAAAAGAGCGCCGTCGAGAGCGTCCAGCACAGCACCTCGACGAGCGACCGGACCTGGTGCTCTCGCCAGTTCTCGCGCACCTTGGTGAAGCGCGACTGCAGCGTCAGGCCGACGCGGCGCGTGGGCAGCCACAGACTGAAGAACTCGGCCGTGACCACGAACGCGACGCCCGTGCAGGCCGTGAGCGCCGCGAAGTGCGTCACGTCGTGCATGTGCGTCCACAGCGAGCGCACGGCCACAACGCCGAGGTAGCCGAATACGAGGTTCTTGATGAGCACGACCTCCTTCCCGTCCGTCGGCGCCTTGCCGTTGGTCGGCACATCAAAGCCGAGGCGCTCGAGCAGGTCGCGGCCGCCCTGCTGGTTGCGGATCACGCGCGCCACGCCGCGCGCAAGCTGTAGCACCACCTCGTCGCAGATCGACATGACGGCACCCACGAACGTGCCGACCTCAACGGCGAACAGCGCGTCACCCGAGAGCGAGTAGGCTGCGCACGAGACGCTGAGCCAACACACGAGCTCCAGGAACGACTGCAGCGTCTTCTTGCGCCAGTTCAGGCGTGCGTCCGTGAACCGCTCGATGAGCGCGCGCGCCAGCATGGGTCCCGCGCGCACGAGCAGGCTGCCGCTCAAGCCCAGTAGCGCGTCCGATAGCGCGTCGCTCTCGGGCATGGCGCGCGCGTAGAAGGCGCTCGAGCGCAAGATGTCGCGCGTCGACGCCGCGCTCGGGAACAGCACTTCGTACTCGCTCTCCGCCTCGTCCGCGCTCGACCGGCGGGTCGACGGCGTCAGGCGCGTGGCGCGCGTCGGTGCGTCGTCCTCCGCGTCTCCACCGTCCGCCGCGCGACGGCTCCCATTCCGAGCGGCCAGCGTACGCGCCGCCATCTCTCGATCTCTCGATCTCTCGATCTCTCACTCTCTCACCCTCTCGGTCTTCTCGGCGTCGATTCCCAAGTGCGTCTTCTGGATCTCCCAGCGCTGGCCTTTGAACCCGCAGGCGACGGAAAGTTCTCAGCTAGAGAGTTGCCCGATAAGAGGACCGAACGGCTGTTTGAAGCCTGCTCCGCAAGAATCCAACCGTGGATAGGATGAAAGTTGCTCAATAGGGGGCGGCACTGGCTCCGATGAGACGGCGCCAGGCACCATTTATATCATCCTTTCTAAACGAGAGAGAACAGCGTACAGTGAAGAGCTCTTGGATGGTATCCTCGAGAAATTTCACATGCTGAACGAAGGACAACTGGCTGTGTTCGAGACCGTGATGGAAGCGGTAAACAACGAACATGCGCGTCAGAAGTTGTTCTT